>BPLR01020024.1:0-11365 GCA_021605095.1 Caerostris extrusa
GGGGGTGTTGTTACTCCGCGGCCGTAGCTTATCTAAAGATACATGCACCCGGGGTTTTGCCAAGTGAGTAACGCCGGTGCAGCGCTTGCCTTAAGGCATAAAAGATCATTGTTTAAGTGTTTGCCAGCTGCATTAGAAAACAACAACAGTATCGACACTTAGCTCTAAAAAAGCGGATCCTATGTTCTTAGAGAATGCCTATTTACTTCTGCATAAATTTTGTATTATCTTTGAAAGTTTATTAAAAAATTGTTAATAATTTATTGTAACATTTAAAAAGTTTTTAATATTTCTATGAGTTGGGGTGAGTGAGGAATACCTCTAGTGATTATAATTTTGAAATTGGTGAAAGGTCAAAAATGTTATTTACAAATTATATATATATATAATTACAATAAAATTGAGTGTTTTTCTTAATTTATTATTTTTATTTTTAGAGGACTCTCATAAGAAATAGAAAATGAATCCAATCAGAGTATAAAAACCAAGTTATTTGTTATGAACTTCATCACTTACCGAAGCACTTTCTGTTTTATTTTAGTAATTTTACTATTTTTTATCGCTTTCGCTTTTATAAGCAGCACTCTTATCAATGTTTTTGTCATCTATCATTCCAAATAAACATTACTGGTGAACTTAAATTTGCCTCTATTTATTCTTTTTAAAATTTATAACAGAAAATGTTTTATGTTTGGAAAAAAAAAAAATTTATTATCCCACTTGGTCGGTTCAATAGCAACATTTTAGACCAAGTTGATAACCGTGCCGTCTCTTGAAGAAGGGAGGCGGCTAGCTTCTATTATGATGGAGCACCATCTGACTTGGCTCCGTGTCGTTGAAGAAGAGAAGTGCAATGGGAAGAAGGGTATGGGAAATGAGGCATTTAGGGCCTTAAAGGCTTATATCCCCAAATACTAAGGCGAAAAGGTGTCGAAGATATTAAAAAAGGTAACTGCAAGATATAAAAGGAAGGGGGTAGGTGACTTGAAATCGCGACCGAGTACCGGCTTGGTCAACTATGAAGCAAGGCTGCAGGAGTTATTAGAAAAACAGGGAAATTTACAAGATGGGAATACAATATCAAAATTCGTCCTCGGATAGGTGGGAAAAATCACACGCAGGTGATATTTTTTAAATAGATGGTAATATATATACAAAACAAAATAATTATGATGAGTTGGTAGATCAGTTTCAAACAGAAATCGTTCTTGGGAAAGTTCCATTTTAAACACAGATAGTCCTTAAGAAAGTTCGGTTGTAGAAGTTCCGAGGAGTAAACAATGATGGAGCAGTAAGGCACTGGATTGATGATGAGGATGGATTCAATTCCTTGGAAGACTGCATTCTAAGGAGCTGGAGACAATGTTGTTATTGAGAATGGTGAAATTAGGCAGGAGGAACCAGTTGAGACATGTGATGAGCTTGTAGATGTGTAACTATGGAGACAACATGGCTGATGCAGGGCACTGGTAAGAATGAATTATCTGCATTGGATGAGGAGAAGGTGTTCCAGGGCCAAAAGGCATTTATCCCCATTTACTAGCAGAGGAAAATAAAAATCGAATATGCAAATTAATTATTAAAGGAATAATAAATGAGCTTAATAAGGAGGGGGATGGGATTTATAGTACTTTACATGACTTGATCTCGGGGTATCGGCGAGGACGCGGATTTATTTAAAATAAAAGGAAAGTTACAGAAGGGAATACAAAAATTGAATCATCTACTCGCAGGTGGGAACTGGTGGTCACGCGCAGGTGATTTTATATTCTTAATTACATAAAAAGACGTATTTACAATTTATACAATCGCAGTTGCTTGTGTTCTGTGTAAAAAAATAGTGATAAGTTGATAAGAAAAGTGCGAAAATAAAGAGAAAAGGAAGGAAGTTTAAGCGCCGAGAGTTAAAAAAAAAAAAAAAAAAATTTTTTGGTTAAGGATGTTCTGCCATCTATTTGTGAACAGTATAACTAAAAGCAGATTGCGTTTTCATTTAAAGATTTTGAAATTAAATTAAAAATAGTAAAATTTAATAAAAATAAATTTTAAGTAATTATAAATAAAAGAATAATTTGTAGCATTTAAATAAAATGGAAATATGAGAAAATTTAATTTTTAAGTAAATATTATCTATTTTTCAAAAGAAAGTTATAGAGGTTCTGTGAAAGAATTACTTCTTTTAAAAATTAAACTACGATAATTAAAATAATTAAAATTAAAAATTGGAGAGCTAAAATAAAAAAATTAAATAGTTTTTGCAGAGAATTTAGGATAGTTTTAAGATTTAGATTTGAGTTCTTTCATAAATAGTTCATTCTTTGGAAGTTAAGTCCTGTTGGTGATTCTGTAGTTCTGAAAGATACGAAGTTCTTTTTATTTGATGAGACAGTTCTTTCGTTGAGGATTTAAAAGGAAGATTGATGCTGAAAACTTGAGGTAGAACTTGGGCAGGTGCAGGAAAAACAGAGAAGCGGAAGACGATGTTTCAGGAGGCTCATGGCGCCATCTGTTAATTGGTTGAAAATGCCCGCTGGAAGGTGAAGAGTCGAAAGGCTGGATTTGATCCTGGTACCAGGTTGAACATCACAAGCGCCATCGAAATTCCTCGATTTTTGAAACAATGTCTACAACAAAGCCGCCAGCTGATTGAACCTCAGCTCTAATGCTCACCAGTGATGCTCGTTGCCACTGAGCCACGAGTATGTTATGTTCATGAACATATTGAACTACATCTTAAAATTACATGAATTTTTAAGATATCCTTCCCAACTTCAAGATGCGTAGTCGCATCTTAAAGTTGCGTATACTTCAAGAGATATTCTAAAAACAACAAATTCGTAAAAGCAACACACAAACACCAACACACACACACACACACACACACATATATATATATATATATATATATATATAAACATAAATAATGAAAAAAAAAATAATGGCCACAGTTTGATTCAATATTGAAAACTTTGAAAGTTAATTTATCAATAAAGCTGTAACATATATTCAAGTTGAATCTGTATAACATCATCTTATTGAATTTATAATCAAAAACAGGGGTTCAACTAGCCTGTGTCGAAATCTATGGAATGTCACGCTTTGTTGATTTTAGAGTCCATTATTCTCATTTTCTTATATTTATTCACTCCTTTTTTATTTCTTCTTAAGAGCAGTTGGATAAATTGAGATAATGCAGCTTATGCGAGAATAAATCTCAAAACACCTACTCAACTCTACTTATCATAAACATAATCAAAAACCTTTTTTAGAAGAAGAAAAGGTAGATTTGAAAACTTTTAATTTTAATTTGAATAATCAAATGATGCTGTTTGTGATTCAGAAAGGAAACTAGTTAATTTATAAAGACTATAAACAATTTTAAAAGATATATGAAGTAAATTGTTATTTGAAGAGTAAGTGATGCGTTTGTTTAAAAATCTACTAACTTGGGTTCACATATCTAGCATATAACAAATATGATTTTAATGAAAGATCATTGAAATTGAAATTGAGGCAAATAATGCAATTATTGGATTTCATGATAGCATTAAGAGTTTCTAAAATGTATTATAAAAGTTACAAGTTGAAAATCAAAGACATTTTATTTAAAAACTTGTGCTATTTGAATAATATAGAATTTGGATAATAAATTTTAGTGATTTTAATAATATCGAAGAAAAATTTAATGCTTGTTGATAAATAGTCCAGAAAAATTTGAAGAGATTAAAAACAAAAAAAAAAGTATTTATAATAATAGATGTAATAATAGAAAAGTATTTATAATCAAGATTCGTAGTCGCATCTTAAAGTTACGTAAATTTTAAGAGATATATCGCTTTAAAAAACAACATATTCGTAAAAGCAAACATACACACACACACACACACACACATATATATATACACTCAAGAGCCAAAACATTATGACCACCCCTATATTTTGCAATAAACTCGCCTGGATGACGTGGAAGGCACGTGATTAGGTGGAAGTGGTATTTAACTGCTGCTGGAGAGTCTGAAGAATCATTCTTTTACTTACTTCTGTGTGTGATGGGAAAGGCTGCGGATCTAAGCGACTTTGATAGAGGGCAGATTGTAATGGCTCGAAGGCTCGGAACAAGTATTTCCGAAACTGCACGACTCGTGGGTTGTTCGCGATCTACAGTTGTTAGTACTTATGCAAAGTGGATGAATGACGGTGAAACCAGCAGTACACGACATGGTGTTGAACGTCCACACGCTATCAAAGAAAAGGTCGTCGGAGACTGTCTCGCATGGCGAAGCAAAACCGGAGCCAGGCAGTGGCTCAGCTGACAGCCCAATACATTGCAGGGTCAAGTAGAATAGTATCGGAGCACACTGTTCAGCGGACACTGTTGGATATGGGGCTACGCAGCAAACGCCCCACTCGTGTGCCTTTGCTGACCAAGCGTCATCGCCAACTGCGCCTGCTCTGGGCCCGGAAACATCGTGACTGGTCCATGGATCAGTGGGAGAGAGTTGCCTGGTCAGTTGAATCACGGTTTGTCATTCATCACGCCGATGGCCGTGTCAAAATACGCCGTCTTCCAGGCGAACAGTTGCTCCCTCAATGTACAGTAGGTCATACACAGGCCGGTGGTGGCGGTATTATGCTTTGGGGACGTTCTCTTGGGCGTCTCTGGAACCCGTGGTTGTGGTAGAGCAGACCATGAATGCTACAGGGTATCTGAACATCATTGCGGAACAGTTGCACCCTTACATGGCCTCTGATTTTCCAGCTGGAAATTGAATGTTGCAACAGGACAACGCCCCTTGTCACAAGGCTAAAATTGTGTTGGAGTGGTTCCAGGAACATGATGCTGAATTCCAGTTAATGTCCTGGCCGCCTAACTCACCGGATATCAATCCGATAGAACCCATTTGGGATGTCCTGGGACTGCAGCTCAGAGTTCAAAGACCACCAATTCGCAATATCTCGGATTTGCGTGACAGTTGCTTAAACATCTGGTACAATCTGTCTCCGGACATCTACCAAGGACTTGTGGCATCCATGCCAAGGCGGGTTGAAACTGTGTTGCGCGCCAAAGGTGGGCAAACTCGTTATTGACAGGTGGTCATAATGTTTTGCTCTTGAGTGTGTATATATATATATATATATATAATATAATAATCCTACGATAAAAAAAAAGTAATGGCCACAGTTTGATTCAATATTGAAAACTTTGAAAGTTAATTTATCAATAGAGATATATATAAAATTTACTAACATGATCTTACAGAATTTACATTCAAAAACAGGGGTTCAGGTAGCATGTGTCGAAATCTATGGAAAGTCACGCTTTGTTGATTTTAAAGTCTATTATTATCATTCTCTTACATTTATTCATTCACTTTCTTTATTTTTCTTATGAGCAGTTGGATAAATTGAGATAATGCAGCTTATGCGAGAATAAATCTCAAAGCACCTCCTCAACTCTACTCATCATAAACATAATCAAAACCTTTTTTTAGTAGAAGAAAAGGTAGATTTGAAAACTTTTAATTTTAATCTGAATAATCAAATGATGCTGTTTTTTGATTCAGAACGGAAACTAGTTAATTTATAAAGACTATAAACAATTTTAAAAGATATATGAAGTAAATTGTTATTTGAAGAGTAAGTGATGCGTTTGTTTAAAAAAATCTACTAACTTGGGTTCACATATCTAGTATATAACAAATATGATTTTAATGAAAGATCATTGAAATTGAAATTGAGGCAAATAATGCAATTATTGGATTTAATGATAGCATTAAGAGTTTCTAAAATGTATTATAAAAGTTACAAGTTGAAAATCAAAGACATTTTATTTAAAAAACTTTTGCTATTTGAATAATATAGAATTATGATAATAAACTTTAGTGATTTTAATAATATCGAAGAAAAATTTAATGCTTGTTGATAAACAGTCCAGAAAAGTTTGAAGAGATTAAAAACAAAAAAAAAAAAAAGTATTTATAATAATAAAAAGAATTTAAAGCTGAATACCATTTTTGCATATGTACATTTGTTTTCTTCATTTCCATTGAAATGTTGATTTTAACTATTTCTTATTTTAATTTTTATGAATTCTATGGAATTATTATATTAAATTTTTATACAATTTTTATGCATTCTACTATTCATTATAAAACCAATATTTTTGATCTAAATGCTTTGAAACTTCAGGTAAAAGTTTTCTTTAAATGTATGAAAGGAATAGAGCATGGAAATTATCCTAACTTCATAAATTATTTTTATTTTAGTTGTTAAAAGAAGAATTTGTTGCATATTTTTAAAAAAGCTTTGTGTCGACAAATTTTAATTTTTGCACAAATATATAACTACTTAAGATATAAATTTGATAAAAGTGCATTACCTACATAATGGTATTTGCAACATAAAAACGCTTACAAAGAAATAAGTTTTTTTTTTCCCCTCCGAATAATCAAATTTCACAACAATATCCCATTTTTGCTTTTTTTTTTTATCCAAATTTTAAAGTAAAAAATTATATTAAAAAGAAAAAGGTGAAATTGATATTTTTATGTGAAATTAAAAGGTTTTAAGTATTTTTAATTAATCAAAGGCAAAATGTTTTTAGTCCACGACATTTCCCACTAAAAGGCTTTTGTCAATAAGAGGAATTGTAGAAAAAATGTGGAACAGATTTTAACTCCTTCTCTGAAACAGAGCTTAAAAAACTTTACAAGCTTTAAGGAAAAATAAAACTTTTTTTTAACAATAAAGAATGCGAACTTGGTAATTCAGTATCACTTTAATATAATTACATCATTTTTTGAAAGTAATATTACTATTTAAAAAGTTGTTTTTAACTTTCTCAGAAGGAACTTTTATGCTTTTTGTTTCCCGTGAAACACCATGACGCAAATATTTTTGGTCCAAATATTACAAATTTTGGTATAAATATTTTTCTTAAGTGTTTCCATGGATAGACCTTGGAAATGATCCTAGCTATACAAATACTCTTTACTTTGTTAAACTTGGAACTACATGTAAATTTTGAAAGAATTTTGGTTCGACAACATTTAAACCAACGCAAAATAATAAAGACATAAATTTGCCGTAGGTGCATTCCCTGTGCAATGTTTGTGCAAACAAATACAAACTTAGAAATTTAGAACTATTAATTTGTTTTGAGTCATGCTTTGTAACAATATCACTTTTTGTCCATTTTTACATTTATTTTAGCTTATAAAAAATTTTAAAAAATAACAATTCAATTTTTATGTGAAATCCTTAGTTTCTAGATATATTCAATCCAAAAATATGTACAATAATTTCAAAAAAAAAAATTCCTCCCGAAAGTGCTCGTGTATCTTAATGGTTCTGCCCTTGTAACAAACTATCTATATGCAGATATTATTCTTTTATTAATAGTGTTAAATACATTTTTCGGTAGAAATTTGATATTTGATTCTTCATTTTTTTGTGGTAAGTTAGTGAAGAATAGTTTTCTGCTCCATATATATATATATATATATATATATATACATATACACATACATAAATATCCACAACATATTTTTCTCATTAATTTCAACAGTCTTTTAATGTAACTTCTTCTTGATTCCTGGACAATTTTTAGGTCTTTTATTCGTAAATCTCCAGTTTTTCACCATGATTACAACAATTCCCTCTTTTGTTTGTAATTTATATTCAATATAATTGAATTTTTAATCAATGTTCGCCCAATAATTTGTCATTACCGACCATTTTAACATTACAAAAGAATTTAATTTCAGCTGCATCAGCGAAATAAGGCAGTGTCAGTCGAAGAAAAATCACAGTCCAATTTAGTTTGCACGAAATTTAGACTACTCCTATAGTGCGACTTCACTATTTAAGGTCGCGTATATTTATTCGTATATTTCTTTTCCCTTTATATTTCGTTAGATCTCACAAGATTTCCATACATATTTAAAGACATTGGAGTTGGAATCTTATAGTAACACCTCTAACCGATTGTGTTCTGGCGCCAAAAATGAGTTACAATAGTCAAATGACAATTTTCTCTATGGTTGCTATAGTAATGGAGGTAACGACAATCGTTGACGATTTGTGACCTACTTTTTGCTGTTCGGCTCCAATATTTGACGCCAAGTTGTAACCTAAAATAAAATCATTCTCCTGTTCAAAAACTGTTCATGATTGCTTTGATATTTTAGTGGAAAATTTCAGTGCTGCAAATTAAACACATACATATAAATTATGTTTTTTGTATAATTTCAGAAAAATAAAGCACGAATCCATTTAAAAAATTTCTACACATTTTAAGAAAAATATGGGAACTCAAAATATGTTTTTCATTAAGTTAAACTTTGCAACAAAATGATTCGCTCATTTTCTACACAAATTATAATAACAAATAATAGTAACCTCTCATTTTACTGCTGTAAGTAAAAATTCATGTACAGCAAATGCAAAATTTGATACAAATATGAGACTATAAATTAAATATTTTTAATAAAAGAGAAGTCAATCATATTAATTCAAAATTAACAAATCATTATTTCCTTAAGTAAGAAAAAAAGATTAAAGAATCAAACTTATTGCCATTTTGTTGACGTAGACGTTTTGATTTTACGACGTTTTAGTCACGTAATATAGTTTTTTTTTTTTTTACGGAATGAATATGAAATTGTTAGAATCGTCAAGAGCAATTTTACTCCATTACATCACTTAATATATAAATATTGTTTGGTGACGGCCGAAAGGCATTTAGATAATGAATGGCTAGCGCTGTGGCACTCGGTGCCACAAGTTTCGGGTTCGAGTGCCGGCGGTGCCATGGATATTTGTAGTGGTTCGGAATCCCCTTTAAGCTGTAGGTCCCGGTCTCCTATGACTGTCAGAGTGTCACTGAGCCGAAGCCAGACTTCTACCTACGGGTGCTCCCTCAAAACAGAAGCTCCACCCATCTTCCCTCCTTCCATGAGGGATACGACAACAACAACAACAACAAACATTGCAGATGATTTTTCATGATAAAGTTTGATGTCATCGGAATAACTGCAATAAAAATTAGTTTCATTTTTATTCAAAATTCTTCTAATCAACGGATCAAATCAATCTTAAAACTAAATGGAAGAATTACTATTTAAAATTATCCAGTTTATTGTAAATCTAATTTTTAGCTGGAATTTATGGGTAATTTCTACCATTGGGCTAAATAAGCATACCAACAATCCTATCTTAAATCAAGAATTTAAGAAAGTAATGAAAGAAAGAAAAACAACAGAGTTTACTTGATACAATTTCTGTGATAGGACGAAATTTTAATTTTTTCAAATCAGTGTATTAACTGTAACCGATGCACTCCACCAGGAAGCTCCTCTATTAACGTCCAATTGAAAATTAGAATAACAATAGCTGTGATTTTAAAACATAATAATTTATGATATTTTAATCTCATTAATAATAACTGAATGCAAATTTATTTTTAAAAATCGTATGAAAAACCTTGCGACACATCATTGTATTAAACAAGTATTTTTAAAATTATATAAATTGTTACCATGTTATGAAGTAACGAGTTATTCATATATTTTTTCTGCATTAAATTTTTGCAGTCTTTTAAAAAGTATATTTCGTAGTTTTTAGAATTTTGTTACTGTTTTATAGAATAATTGTTAGAAATTCATTTTATCGAACAAAAATGTGTAAACGTCTTATATTTTGTACTTTAGCATAATTTAAAAAAGGCGATTACATTTTAAAAGTTGAAATATATTTTACCTTTTATAAATTTTTATTTCCTTAATAATAACTAAATTCATTTTATAAAAGCTTAATATTATCCAGTAAATCTTTACATATGCATATGTCTCTTGGTTATTCTTTTTCTCAAAATTAAACTTAAATTGATATTGAATACAAAATTTTGAGTACTTTACTTAATTCATATATATAAATATATATTTTACTATTCTTATTTTAATTTACAGTGTTTACAAACCATCTCAGGAATTGATTTTGTAGTAAGTAGAGTCTTTTTTTTTTTAATACTTACATGAACCGGCAATAATGTTACTGTTTTAATATCTCCCATTGCAAAAGAGTTTAAAACCTTTGCAGTCATGTTATATTTATAAAGTTGATTTCATATGAAAAAAAATATATATATTTTTAAAATTCTGTTTTCAAGCAATTGCACTCAGTTTAAAAAGTTATTACTTAAGAAATAAAAAGCCTTTATACATATAAACCTTTTGGAAAAATTAATATTATAAAAACCAATACAAATTTCTTTTAGACCTGACATGTTGCAGACAAATATATTGAAAGTACTGTCTCAAATTTATTACACCAAGCTATTCTAATATCCACATTTAAGCCCTAGTTAAGGAGAATTTCAGTTTGGAAAATTTCTGTGATATTTCATTTGATTAATTTAAATGTGTAATTATATGAAGTTTGAAAGATTTTGTAAATTGATAATATTTATGTTAAGAATTACAGTAACTTTTTTTTATTTGTGTATTTCTTTCCAAGATAAACACAAATTAACTTAGCAAGATTAACAAACTTTTTTATTTTGTGAAATGAGTGCTTGACTGGAAATTATTTATGCGCTGTTTATTACTCGGTGTGATTAATTATCTTATTCTTTTACAGTCAAATTTGCATAAATTCACTTGTTCTCGGGAAAATTATTTGATTTTCAAGTAAGAAGATATGTAAATGAATCTTGTAAGTATATTTTAACAATATACCCATAAGATACTGTAAATATTACAGTACTTTACTTTTTTACTTTTGTTAATATATTTAATGTAGGTTTTTCTTAATTATAGTTATTTGCTGTTGGAGGCATAATTTGATATCGGTCTGTAACTTTTTCATTTCTTCTAATGTTTAATTTTTAATTTCATTTATTAATAACTATTCCATTTTGATGTTTACAAAAATGAATATGATTGATACTTAAAAACATATTTTTGCTTTGACTACATTGTGTTTATGTATTTTTAAGTTTTAAACTATGAAGAAATTATTATGTTGAGTGTTTTTTGAGATGTATTATGAAGTACAATTATTAATTTTAATTGTTTTGTTAAATACGTATAAAAAAATTAGACAACATGTGCAATATGCAAGTTATTGCTGGTTTTTATAAATTTTAATTTGCCCTCATATCTGCAATGAAGAAAATTTAATTTGTGTTTAAAATAATGTAATAACTACTTTCTTAAAATTTTATAGCTTATTTGTTAAAATGCTGTTATCTGTTCAGCTTATTACAGTAGTATGTTATGTATAATTCTGTATTCCTGCCTGATATCAATCAAAAACCGAAATTTATGTTGTCTCAATTTCATATCCTGTTAAATACAGTAACTCA
>BPLR01020025.1:0-53897 GCA_021605095.1 Caerostris extrusa
TAAAAAGAACACACCAAGAAACAAATAAAAGGTAAATAACAGAATAGGGGCCGTTGTAATTTGGCGTAAAACACTGGTCGCCAAAAGTGCGCCAAGTGACAGTTGCGATTGTAAGTTAATAGATTTGCAACTCTACTACCATAGCTTGATTTCTTGAAACAGAATGTGAATTTAAAAGAAATTATTTAATTTTTAGGAAATTTAATGGGAGAAATTGAAATAAAAACTCTATAAAGACTTTTCTAATCAGCCATCGCACAGCTCTGCATCTCCACATATATCCATTAGATTTATCTTTTCGTTTCAGTTAGAATCATATCCTTTCCATAACTGGGACACGACATTTTTTAGCAATCAAACCAGCATTCAGTAATTTCACCATTCAATAATTTTTAACTTACATTGAAGGAAGAAATCTCTGCTATAGCAGCCTTCCTTAAATTTTTAAAAAATGCCTGGAATCCTTGTTCCCAAAAATAAAAAATCTTTCTAATACCTGGGTAACAAGTTAGGCGAATTGCTTTTTAAAAATAACGGGTTTTTTAAAAAAATTCTTCAGGAACTTTCCAGTAATTGAATTAAACCACGTGAATAATCTTGCCCAATTAAAATAGGTAATTAATTTTGACCAATGAAACATTAGGGAAATACCTGGGTTAGAAATATCACGTTTGGTGATTATCATCCACTTGGCAATGAAAAATGTCATGCAAATCCCAACAGTTCCTATTCTGCGATTTGACTCAATTCAAAAAAATTTATTCCTAAGATTAAATCAGCAAAACTATTCATTCCAATCAAACCCAAATAATAATCAACTGAAACAAAAATATGAAAAGATATCCAATTAACTTTATTTTCGATGGCAGAACCGTAAATAATTCCAAATATAACACACTGCGCATATTTATTTACTAAGACATGTTTCAGATGACTTTCTCATTTGAAATAATTGAAGTCACGTGACAAATTGAATAATATTTTAAAGAACGTTTTATAAGAAAAGATTGGTTTATGTTAATATCTTTTTTTGTTGTTATTTACATTTTTTGCTGAAGTCGAATACCTCATCACCAATATCCCTGTTCTTTACCAAAACGATTTTTGTGTAATAAATTAGAAGTGTTGCTATTCGAAAATACATTTCACGAGATAATTATGAACTGAATGACAGATGCACTGAATAACAGAAACAAATACATCTTTAAAATACATCTTCAGGTCTTAAGCACGCATAATTATTTAATTATCGTTATTTGTTCTGAAGTGAAGATAGCATCATACTTTCTTTTAAATCGTCTGTAAATAACAATTTGAATGAAATCCTCTGTGTCTGGCATCAATTGATAGTAATCCTTCTTAAAAAATACAACTAACGATTAAAGGATTGAAAACGATTAATTAAAGCGATTAATTAAACAGCGAACATAAAATCAACAGTACTTTAAAAGACGTTTCATAAAAGTAAATTAATGGTAAGTGATTCTCTTCTTATTGTGATTAAGACTTTCGCACATATCAAAGTTATATGAATAAATAGTTGGGTAAAATGGCAGAACTGGAGCCGTTTGGATTTGGAGTCGACACCTTTTCGATTGTCAGAAGTAATTGTTGTTTATGCATTTTTACCGGCATCTTAGACAAACTCACTACTGTTAAAGAATCGATTGATGCTTTGAATTTATTAAGTTATTTTCTTTGTTATTCATAATCCCACCATTAACACTTATCAAACACAAGTTTGACATTCTGTATTTTTTGATTTTTCAAGCTCTTTTAATTGCGGAGTCGACAAATTATATTAATCAAACATGATTAAATAAATCAGAACATTTCTTTTTATTAAAAAAATTCATACATGCCAAGGTTCAGTACTCTGTTTAGAATTATATTATGATCGCTATGACGTAAAAAATCGCAACGCATCTTCGAATTTTCATCTGCTACCCCGCTTTTGCGCAGTATCGCCTCGTGCCGTGTGGCATCGCGCATGTGACGTCATCATCTGACAGCTCCGACGCTGTTCGAGAAATCCCACAACCACATGTCGGGCGCCGCAAGAGGCCACTTTCGCTCTTGTTCTGTGTTGTGGATTACTTTCTTCTTTGCGCTGGTGAGGATTGCCAGGATCATGGAGAGGCTCTTCCGATCTGTGGAACAGAATCCCGTGCCGCAAGATGCAGACATTATAGGTGGTCTACGGCTTAGTTTTTGTTTAGATTTTGTTGCAATGTTTTATATTGTTTAGCATTAATTATTTTAAAAAACCAGATGGTTATTCTAGGGTGAAATAATAAACTAATGTTCGATTTTTTTTTTTTTTTTTTCAATCTCGGTTAAACGTTTTCGTTGCATTAAAATATATTTTTTTTTGCAAAGGCTTCATAAATTAAAATATTTTTTAAAATAACTATGATTATGTGATATTCAAATAATATAAAATGTTTGGTTGGATATTTCATTGTTATAGTGCATTTTAATCCTGCAAGATTGTGGGATGATGTACTACGAAAATGATTTGGGGGATTAAAATGCACTACGAAAATGATTTAGATTAAAATGCACTACGAAAATGATTTGGGGGGGATTAAAAATGCACTACGGAAAATGATTTGGGGGATTAAAATGCACTACGAAAATGATTTGGGGATTAAAAGATAATTTATTTAAAATATTGTTTAAATAGTAATGAATCATCAAATTTTGGAATTTTTTCCTAGATTTTGCATATCTTTTCAATTTTAAAATTGTCTTAAATTTAAATATTTAAATCGTGTGAATTTTTCAATATCAATTATTGCAAATTTTTAATATTTTTAACTTAAATTATCTTTAAACTATTAATTTAAAAACACACATTAAAATTTTTTATAATTTTAACCTTAATTATCTTTAAATTGTTAATTATATTTTTCTATTAATAGAATTAAATTTAGAAAATATAATCAAAGAATTTTTTTCTTCAAATAAAATTATTTGAGCTATAAAAAATTTCATTAATAAGGCCGTATCACAGGTGTTCCAGGTAATGATATGCCAAATATAGTTATTTAGGTAAATTAGTTAAGTATTAGTTTTTAAATACATATTTTTTTTATTTGAAGCAATTTATATCAAATTTTGAATATTAATCTTGGCGAGATAACATTTAAATATTAAAGTTTTCAATATTGAATATTTAATACTGAAGGCACAAAAAATGAAAATTTAACAAATTGAATTCACTGTGCTTGCATTTTTTTTAATACGATGTGTTAAAATAACTTATCCTATTATCAAAATAAAAATAATTTTTTAATAAAATTAATCTATTTATTATTTTTAAATATATGGCACATACTTGACAAATAAAATAATTATGGTACAGCCTTAGACTGACGAATGCCTATGGTTGGAAAGGTAATTGAGTAGGAATCTGTCGAAGTTTTAATAATACAGTTTTCAAAAGATTTTTTTAGTGATTTAAATATCAATGAACAATTAATTGAATCATCTTTATCAAGTACCCAACTTTCACTAATAAAAGTTATTTGAAATAATTTTTATTCACCTAATATTTCTTAAATTTTTCGTAAATAAAAGCTAGTAGTAATTGAAGCTGGTTTTGTTTAGAAATTCAAGAGAAAAAAATATTGTATTTACTTTTTAAGAATGATGACCTTGAATTGCATCTATATTGCGTATTGTCTGGATCAGAAAGATTTTGCGATGTAATAAAGTATGAATATTAAAATTATTTGGCTATTGTTAGTTTAGACTTCTAATAATTTAACGTACGTATATAAAAATATCTTACATAGGAAAAGTTGCATAATATTTATGTATTTGCATTTTTGTATTATATATAAGTACTACCAGACCCGGCCACACAGCTGCTGTGGCTTTCTTGTATTTCGTTCAATTATTAGATACTATAATTGTGATATTGTTAGAGAGTGATTGGTAAAGAATGATGAAAAGTTCAAATTAAGCTTCAACGAATAGAAAATGTTTAATTTTTATTAATTTAATGAATGAGGTAGATAATGTTGATTTTTTAACACTGTTTTATAATTATTTTATCTAATTTAATTTTTTAATAATCATTACTTTCATTTATCTAAGAACTAAGCGATGAACACTATTTCTTGTTAATCTGTCTTTCGTCAAAATAAATAAAATTCGTTAAATAATTTAATAAGTTGATTATGCTTTTTCTAAAAGATTTTCCAACAATTCTACAATAGCTCTTTCGTACTTGCTTGTTCGATAAAATTATACTGACATCGAGTTGTCACACGTTCTTCAGAACTGCCCATAAAAATAAATTTGACGAAATTTTTCGGCTTCTTCGTTAGTCATTGGCATCAACGATCCGATCTTATGGTACACCTACTCTGTATTTTGAATGTGCTTTCAAAATTACGTCCATCGGATGAGAAATCGCAAATTTTAGTTGCATAAATGACGAAATAGCAAGAAGAAAGCGTCGATTTTGCATTTAAAAAAAAATCTGTATAAAAACTATTCTATCTCTCAAGTTGAAACAAAACTTACATTTAAGAAAAAAAAATTAAAATCGGATTGTTACTTTCAGAGTTCTCATCCCCGGGAACTGACATCATGACTTGCGAGAATTATATATAATAGATGCTTATGAAGAACAGTACAATGTGCAAAGTTATATCATATATAACTTGTACATTGTATTGTTCTTTTAATTTCGTAAGGAATATTGTAGAATATTAGTTCTAAATTCTATTGGAAAATAAAATGTGCTAATTCTGGAAGTATGCGCACCTTTTTATATCATGTATTGTTTTCAGGGAGCGAGAAAAATGCATAGCTGAATTTTAAGGTCTTCTGATTTTAATGTTAACATAATCGGGAATTAAACGTATAGTTGATAAAATTAATTCTCTATTTGTAATTTGTTAAAAAGTACTTATTTTCCAACCTCATTCTGTAAGGCGAATTTCCACTGTTTAAATAACCACAACTTCAATATAGTCATCAGTTCCCTTGTGAGTTCAATTTTTCTATAAGAATATCGCATTATGTACTTAGCTTGAATTGAAAATATTACGCCATAAACAGATTAAGCAGAAAAATTTGTTATAAATTTTTGAATATATGAGTGAAGTTTAGTATTTTCCTGTAATTAAACTTAAAAAAAAAAAAAAAAACATGTTTCGCATTTATTGACAATGCTATTTTACATTTTTAGTTGATATGTTGGTATTTTTAGTATATTAGTTCATTTTTATGCAAAAGAACACATGTGAACAAAAGGTCCTTTGGATGAGAAATATTAATATTTTTTAAATTTAAAATACTTATTTCAAATATTTTTTATTGGGCTATCGCTTTTAAATAAACTTTAAAAAAAAAAAATTAGAAGATAGCGAAGATTTGACTATTTACGAAAATGAATATGTATATTAATTTGAAATCTTACAGTACCAACAAAATTTTGAGTTCAATGAATATTTTGGTATGAGATCTTTTCAGAAATTTCTTCGAATAGATATTTTTATAATATACCTGTCGTATCCTATTTCTCTTAAATAAAAATTTTATTTGAATAGCTTTATTATTATAATCTCAATATACTGAGTGAGCATAAAGTCTTTTTCTGAGTTACAAAATAACAGTTGAATGTAATGCAAGTTTGGTATCGTTGGATAATTTTAACAGTATTTCTTTGAGTGTGTGTTAGATCTGAACAATTAATGTCGAGGACGATTACTTAAATTGCATTTTTTTCTTATATGCATAAACCTTTTATGTCTGCAGAAAGGTGAATAAACATAATGCCTGTATCTGCAAATCAGATGATCCACATATTTCTGCACAGGTACCGTGAGATTATAGGGCCGTTTTTTCTTCATTGCGAAAAACTCCACTAACGTTTACTTAGATGCAATGAACAGTAGCAATAAGTCTAAGTTATGAGAATTTCAACCATGGATTATCTATCGGCAAGATGGAGTACTTCCTCATGCAATTCCTTAGTTGATGCATTCCTTGGCTAGAAATTTCCAAGGGGAAAGGGATGTGCCAACATCATGACCTCTTAATATTACTTTTTAGTGTGGCTATATGAAAGACAGTCTTTGTCTCACCAGTTGCAGACGTTGAAAAACTGAAAATTAGGATAAAGATGCTGTGTGTAGTGTTACAGTACTTACAGATGACATATTAATAAGGTAACACTTGGCTTTGACATTCTACGAGCTGCCCAAGGGGGCCACACAAAATCTATTGAAGTACTTGGCCTTATTAATAATACTTACAATATACACGCATATTTACAATACGTCTTTCCGCAAGATATTTTTATAACAGGGGAAGATTTTGTACCTTGTAGAAATAAATGTTTCAAAAATCATGGTCACAAAGGTAAATAGTGGTAAAGATGTTTAAAGATAATGAATTTACGAGGAAAAATGTTTTAAAATTATTAGGATATTCAGTCTTTAACTTTATAGTTTAATTTTTATCTATTAAATTTTTTTTTTTCGTGGAAACGCATAGAAACGTAGTGTATCGTCAGCGCAGAAATGTCCAGTGCGAAACGGCCATGCATGGTTTTACAACGTTCAAAGATTTGATCATCGTATTTAAAATAACTGCAGTGCACTCCGCCAGTGTGAATCCTTATTACTTTAGGATTTTAGGGGGAGGAGGTCGCTGAATGGCCGAGTGTCTAGCTCTTAGTATAGTACACAAGTTTCGGGTTCAGAATACCGGCTGTGTTATGGATGCTTGTAGTGGTTCAGAATCCACTTTAAGGCTTAGGTCCCGGTCTCATATGACTGTAAGAGTGTCAGGAAGCACAGTCAGATTTTCTCATCATTCCCAAACTCTAAAGGGACAACTCAGCTCTAGGCACAGTAGTGTGGTGTGATGTAGTAGTATAGGATTTTAGGGCTTGACTACTGGTTCATGAACAAAATATTCAAATTTTGAAAAAAACTCAAAAAAAAACGTGCTGCCATTTGTTTTAAATAAAATTTGTAAATTTTAATATTTTTATCTAAAATATATTAGGCACTATGTAATTTTAAATTAGCTTTGCTAAAATATTAAATGTTCATCTATTCAGGTGGTAATGCATGAACCCTAAGCACGAACAGTTTTTTATTCATGCTGGTTTATTTTATTTTTTATACGGTCCAAAAATTTTCGTAGTATAATAATTTATTTTTTCCACTTTTCAATAATAAGTTGATATGCTACTCATTTGCTTCTAGATCTTACTTTAAATGGTTATTGGTAAAACCTTTCAGAGTGTTACCGCATTTTTGGAATACTTTAATAAAATCAAAATAAATACGATTGAACTCAATCAACAGTACATTATGTACTAAAGTTGAGTCCCTTTCTATTATAGTATATTTAATTTTTATCGACATAAGCTTTTTGTAGGATACACCTAAATTATTTTTCCTTTATTTATTACAAAACTCTTTAAAATGTATATAAAAATATTTGGTTTTTAATGAATGCATTTAAACATAAAATAATCAAGCTAATAAATTATTATTAATGTAATCCTTTTGAACAACATTAATTCTTCCAAGCTGCTTTCTGCCGCATAGGTTAAAATATTAGTTTACAGCAAAAGACCCGACGTGAAGATAATTGAAATTTGCTGCCGATGCTGGAAAAATTGCATCAAACTTCACAGGGACTATTTATTGGGCATTCAAAAGAACTTTAGGCCTATCTGAGTCTACCTCCATCACAACAAATGAATGGAATTATCTTCACTGACTCAAAGTCTGCCTTACAGGCTCTTAATAAAGATTTTTCAAATATGTTCTTGAACATTATATCTCTTTAGAACAAATCCACTGCTTGCACAGAATGTATATCCTGCAATGGATCCCTGCTCATGTGGATTTGGAATTTAATGAAATTGCAGATTCTTTGTCTAAGAATGCCAGAAATATGGAACAGTCTGCCCATTCAACTTCCTTTCAGATGCAAAGGCCTTGGCAAAATCTAAACTTATAATTCCTTTTAAGATCAAAACTAAATTCCAAATTACAGAACTAAATGGCGACAGAAACTATTACAAAACAGCTACTACTCTCAAGATTAAGGATGAAGCATCACGAAAGTATGAAGACTTCTGTTGATAACGTTAAAAATTCCAAAAATGTGGCAACTGTCCTGATACCGAGCTTATTCCTCATTATATCTTGATTGCCGAACTGTTGCAGCCGCCATCATTGTCTGGACCATCCCTCGGAAGAGGATTTATACTCGGACCATCCCTCGGAAGAGGATTTATATTCCGAACTGGCAATAAACATAGCCAATATTAATCGGGAGCACCGTGATATTTTGATTTTCTTATATTCTCCAGGGGAATACGACAACAATAACAAAAAGAAATGTATAAATCATTTCGTTAAGTCTTCTTTAAATATCGGTTACCGGAATGAAAAAAAACTTACAACGATGAGAGCTTGTTTTTAACTTTAAATTAATTTGATTTAATTCTAGTTAAAAAGCTTATAGTTAAAATTTTTAAATAAACACTTCATGTTGCCAACATGATTTTCTAAAAGGAATTAATAAATATTTTTTTAATATTTCAAATGCGTTGTAAGGGCAATAATTGAATTGCCTTTTTTTCTAAGATATTGAAAGGCAATCATTCCAAATTGATGATTAGCAAATAGGTTTAAATCGAGAAAGTATTACTAAAATCCAAAGCACCAACACAGACCTAGTTCAAGATTTAATACTTTAACATCTTCTTGTAAAAGATAATTAATAATGGCAGAAGTTAAATGTATTTCAAAATATTTATTTTTTTTATAATTGCTGATAGTAGCTTTTTATAATTGCTGAGACTAGTATATCAAGAAACCAAATAGTTTTACATAATTCTATATGTATAATCTGTGATCTTTATTATGTTAGTGATTTTAATTCGCAAATATGATTTCAGGTTCCGTAATAAAATTTTGTAAAAAAAAATTAAGGTTTTACAGTTTCACAAATATTAAGTACTATTAAAGGTCAATTAAAATTCCAGTTTAGTAACATGTATTATAAATATTTAATTAAGCTACTTATTATAAACACCTAACTGATGTACGTTTATAAACAACTATGCGCTTATCATAAGCACTGCTAAACTCGTAGCTCGGTGGTAACGTACGCCACAGGTGAGCTTTAGGGCTGAGGTTAAATCTTCTAGAGGCTTTATTGTAAACACTCAATAGCGTTTGGGATGTGTCAACATCTTGCTGAACATCACAAAGTGTTTGTCGGACTACCTGGTGAAAAGTTAACCGGGCTTTCTCCCATACGATACGCGAATGCTGGGTAGTACCCTAAAATGTCCCCCGGAAGGCAATTCCCTCTTTCTTCAGAGACACGGAGCCAAGTCAGACTTCTACCTACAGGTGCTCCATCGCAACCGAAACTTCCCCTTTCCTTCCGCCCGCGAGTAGAATACTCATGGGATGTCCGACTCGCGCTGCCAGCTAATCCTGACTAATCCTGTCGCAACAAGAACAATATAAACATTTAACTAAGCTACTTATTATAAACATCTAACTAAGCATTGACAATGTAATTAAGCTTCATATTGTCTAATAAAATCTATGAATTGAATCATTTTACATGGTATTAATCACTTCTTGAAATTTCATTTAACTCATTTACTTTCCAAATAAATCGGAAGTTTGAACAACAACAATGCAATACAAATGATTCGTCACAGTCACGACCCACCACGAGTTTTCGACTTGTGGTGAGTCGTCGTCACCGCTTGACTCGTACAGTGATTCATAATTTTATTATTGATGTTTTAAGTGATAAAAAAAAATAAAATCTACATAATTGTCTTAGTAGCGGAACGCGAGACTTATAGAAGCAAGTGGTAAAAGAAATTGAGTGCATAAAATGGGAAAAATATATGTAAATGGAAATATTAACAAATGCTATGAAAGTCAAATAAAACGAGAGATGAGATAAATATCTAAATTATTATTGGGAACTAATTCCATTTTCTAGATTAAGGAAACAAGCAAATGGATATAAATTGAGTTGGCAAATGTACTAATTTACACTGGTCAGTTTTATTATAGAACATTCTTTTTCAAGTAAAACTTCTTTTTAGTTGGTTCGGTTTATTATTGCACACAATTTTTAATGATCCCTGTAAAAACCCCCTGTAATCCCCCTTTTACAATAAAAACTGGGAATATTAAAAATTGTGTGCAATAATAAACCGAACCAACTAAAAAGATGTTTTGCTTTAAAAAGAAAGTTCTATAATAAAACTGACCAGTGTTTTTTAATAGTACTACCTACATTAGTAGTTCATCCAGTAATTTAATGATAAATTACTAGATGTTTGAAATGTTAAAGCTTTTTAAATGTCCATTTGAATAATTAATACAAGACAACAAAAAAGGGCTCTTTTTGTTTATATCTATTTGAATTTTTTTCTCAATATAATTAAAAATTTTATTTTTTAAGATAATTTTCTCAAACAGCAACAGAGCCACAAATTTTATCTTTATTTTCTTAAAAAAAAAAAGCTCGTTTCTTATTGTTGAGCTTTTTGAAGTTTCTTATTGTTGAGCTTTTTGAAGTTTCTTTGTTGAGCTTTTTGAAGTTTCTTATTGTTGAGCTTTTGAAGTTTCTTATTGTTGAGCTTTTTGAAGTTTCTTATTGTTGAGCTTTTTTTCTAATACAATTTACGGATGTAAATTTCAAAGATATATTCATATAAAGACATAATGAAAAATGAATATGCAATTTAAATGGAATATTTCTTTCATTTAAAAATGACACGAACTTCATGTCGTAAAAATCATTTAACAAGCCGATCTTTATTCTTATAATATTCCATTTATTGATTCAAAATTGAAGAAAATAAGTGTTGAAAGAAATTATTCTAACAGGAAAATGAATAGATCAGAAATTTTCACTTTATTTTTTTACGCCTCTTTAATAAAGTGAAATATTGCCACCCAAATTTCTTTTGCGTTATAAATAATAGTAAATGTGCTTCATTCTTTATAATAGTAAAGCTTTACTTTTAAAATAACATCATTCATATTATTAGGTTGCAAACATTTTTAATAAATTTTTGTAATCTATTAATAAGAACAAATGAAATTATAATAAATAATTAACAAATATCGCATTCCTGCTACAAGAAAGTATAATGAATAGTCAACAAATATCGCATTCCCTGCTACAAGAAAGTATAATAAATAGTTAACAAATATCCCATTCCCTGCTACAAGAAAGTATATTTTAAGTGTGAGTTATCTTCTATGGGGTTGCTTATTTTTAATTTCTTTACAAAATGGTTCATTGGTAGAAAAATATCTAACTAAAAAAAAAAATTGTTTTTAAATTTTATTTAAAATTTGAGAGCAACAGAATAAAAAAAAAAAAGTAACATGCGTTGATTCCGAAACAAATGAATCATTTATTTAAAATTAGAATTGCATACTAACCAAATTTTAATTATAAGTAAATTAAATGTATGGGCCTGATGGCCCAGGGACTAGCGCTCGGTGGTTTTCGGATCAGAATCCCTGCGGTGCCATGGTTGTTTATAGTGGTTGGGAATCCGCTTTAAACCGTAGGTCCTGGTCTAATATTACCGCAAGGCTGGCAACCCTGCCCCGTAAAAAGAAAAGTATCTCCAGTTTCGAAATCTGCCAGCAGGCAGACGGCCTTGGCCCACCATGGGGCTGTTGCACCAACGAAGAAGAAAATAAATGCATAATAAAGCTAATTAGAAAATTCTTGCATGTTATTTTATTTTTCTTGCTTAAGGTAATAAGGTTTTTATCGCGTCGCACTCCATTTTTGGCATATCCTCATCATAATTTAATTAAACCATTGCTGCAAATAATAAATAGCAGATGTAGCATAATATAGAGAATTGTTAATTTATACTTTGTATGAGATATCAAAGTAGTCATAATACTGAAATTTATCTGTATCATAAAAATATTTGGAGGCCTGATGGCCGAGTGACTAGCGCTCTGACTCTCGGTACACAGGTTTCGGGTTAGAATCCCAGCGGTGCCATGGATGTTTCTAGGGGTTCGGAATGCACTTTAAACGTAGGTTCCCGGTCTAATATGGCTGTAGAGAGTAGAGCGTAAGGCTGACAACTCTACCCTGCAAAAAGGAAACTTGTATAAATCTGCCAGTAGGCAGACGGTCTTGGCCAACCATGGGAGCTGTTTTGCGTCAATGATGACATAAAATATATTTTCGGTTTGTTAAATAATTATTTTAAAAAGTTGTAAATGTATTACTAATTGATTAGTATTTTATTTGCACAGAAATTAGACATTATTGGGAAGTTGAGTCGTAGTTGTTTCGAATGATGGCCAACCTGTATTGTTCAATGGGATGACAATGCTTAAATGTAAATGATGGCCTATATGATTATTATTGGCCCTTATTGATTATGAGTCTGAACTCATTTTATGATTTTCGAGCCAAATACAGTTATTTGGGAGTCAAAGTAAAATTAATTACAAATTTCCAGGATAAAGAAAAGTTAAGATAAATTTGGTATTTTCATTAAGAGGTGAGGAAAATGGTATATTTTTCATTCAAAATAGTCCTAAAGAACATAGGTTAGATTTTTTAGATGAAAACTATGCCATTTACTGAGAAAATTGCATAATATTTTTTCCATCTATGCATCTGATTTACTTTAAATTAGCTAGTTTAAGTGTTAACTCCTACCTCCACAACGCAAACGTTTATTTAAAATATTGCACTATTCGCCGTAACGATAAAAGAAGGTACTAATAATTCTAAGCTGGCTATAAAACACAATTATTAATACAGTAGTTTTATAAGGTGGAATTGACGACGACGATTTGCCAAATTTAACGGAGAGCCTTGGTTGCATAGCATTCTCTATCACCTGCTTTGTGAGGGAGAGAAGTTTCTTAATCATTAACCCATTGATTAGATAGAAAGAGTAAGATATATATAATTTATTAAAAAATTAACTTATTAACTTATTAATTATTTTTATTGTTTTTAATTAATAAAAAAAAAATTATGCATATATTTTTTATATTATAATTTTTAAAAGGTAATAAAAAAAATTAACAATAGAAACAAAACGATTGGAGTGGAAATTGTGGCTCTGCGGAGAAACTGCATGGTAAGGGAAATTGAAAAACAATTACAACTCGTAGCATATAAAAATTTTCTATAATAACGCTATTTTATCTAACATTGTTCAAAAACTAGGGTTACATTTTCGATAAGCATATGCTTATTTAAATACAATAAAGTAGCAAATTAAAATAAGTAAAGGTGTAATAAAAATAAGTAGAAATAAAATAAGTAAAGGTTTATTAAAAATAAGTAGAATTAAAATTAGTAAAAAAAAGTAAAATAAGTAAAGGTGTAATAATAAGTAGAAATAAAATTAGTAAATAAAGTAAAATAAGTAAAGGTTTATTAAAAATAAGTAGAAATAAAAAAGTAAAATAAAGTAAAATAAGTAAAGGTTTATTAAAAATAAGTAGAAATAAAATAATAAAAATAAAGTAAAATAAGTAAAGGTTTATTAAAAATAAGTAGAAATAAAAAAGTAAAAATAAAGTAAAATAAAGTTTATTAAAAATAAGTAGAAAAGTAAAAATAAAATAAGAAGGGTTTAGTAGAAATAAAATAAGTAGAAATAAAATAAAGAAATAAAATAAGTAGAAATTTATTAGAAATAAAATAAGTAGAAATAAAATAAGTAGAAATAAGTGAAGGTTTAGAAATAAAATAAGTAGAAATAAAAAAGTAGAAATAAATGAAGGAAATAAAATTTAATAAAAATAAGTAGAAATAAAAATAAGTAAAGTAAGTAGAAATTTAGAAATAAAATAAGTAGAAATAAAAAAGAAATAAAAAAGTAGAAATAAAATTTAGAAAAAAATAAGTAGAAATAAAATAAAGAAATAAAATTTAAAATTAAAAATAAAAAATAAGTAGAAATAAAATAAGTAGAAATAAAATAAGGAAATTTATTAGAAATAAAATAAGTAGAAATAAAATAAAGAAATAAAATGAGTAGGAAATAAAATTAGAAATAAAATAAGTAGAAATAAAATAAAATAAAAAAGTAGAAATAAAAAGGTTTAGAAATAAAATAAGTAGAAATAAAAAAGTAAAATAAAGTGAAGGTAGAAATTAAAAATAAGTAGAAATAAAATAAGTAGAAATAAAAAATTAGTTAAAATAAGTAAAGGTGCGGAAAAACTCTTTAATATAAGTAACACAATGTGAAACCTAATGCCAAAAAATTCAACTGAGTAAGGGTCAGCTCAAAAACAATTCAAGAAAATTATTACTATTTTAAAAATTTAACATTCCAAAACTATGTTGCCATAGATACTTATTTACTTACGTGTGGTATTATTTCAAATTATTATAATTTTAATAACGAAATTTACTTTGAAAGAAGTTACATTTTTGAAAACCCTCTTTTAATTCTATAGAATATAATTATATATCGAATTCTGTTTTTTTATTCCGTATAAAACTCATGAAAATCACGAAATTTTTATGTATAAAAATTTGTGATAACCATGAACTTGTCACTTGCAACGAAATGACATGAATTTTAACTAGTCAATCTTGCAACAATAAGCATTTTCTCTGAAATTAATATTTGGTTTCTCTGGCAGAGATGGACGTATTTTTTATTCTGAAAGGACGTTGTAATATCCCTCGTATGAATTGTACTTGAATAAATGAAAGTTGCATTTAAATCTGGATTCAATCTTATTTCATAAACTTATTACCAGAAAGTTGAGTTTGTGAAAATAAAAAATACAGTGTGTAAAAATAGTTTTTGTAAAATATTGTGCTGAATACAGGCTACTTATTTCATGCATGGACTTTTAAGATGCTTTACGAAACCCTAAATATTCAACTAAATTTTACAGTCGTTATTTAGTATTAAATGACAAAATGCAAACAAATTAAGAAAGTCTTTGATTTCTTGTAAAAGGAATCGAATATAATACCAAGTTCACAGAAAAATATTAAATTCAACTATTGTAGCGACAACTATGGGGTGAATTATTTGAATTTATTAGAACATGGGATAAAACCAGTATAACTTTTGGTTTGCTCAAATTCCATGTCATATAAAAGATTAAAAAATATTGTTGAATTACAAAAGTTAAAAAAATATATCAGTTTCATTTTATAACAAAAGAAAATCAAGATGAAAAGAATGATTGGCCAAAAGGGACATCAATGTTTTTCAATACTTATTCATTATAACCAAGCTACCAGCTTGGCAATTTTTTTGCGAAGCTGTGAGCTGAAGTCAAATAAAAGGCGCCAATTTATGTAAATATGAAAACGTAAACCAATAAAGGGCATGGTTTAGTATTCACATTTCATTATTTTTGAATTAGTTTCTAACTCGATTGATAATATTGGCTCGATTATATAATATTTACTATTCTTGATGTAGCATTTTCAATTCCCAGTCAGACAATTACAGTGCATCTTGAATCCATTTCTAACTGGATTGATAATATTAACTCTGTAATATTTGCTACTCTTGATGGAACATCTTCAATTCTCGGTGATGCAATTATAATACATCTTGAATTCAATATTTTTAATCCAATCCAGTCCAAAATATTAAGTAAAATTTAGTTGAATATTTTTAATTTGGTTGCCAAAATTCTTCCAACACTTGTTGAACGTTTAGTTATGCATTTCAATATTTTTTTGATATATTTTTAAATTAAAGATGAAAGAAACAAAATAGCCTTTCATATGTTTATCCTATAAATTCAGATGTACACGTATTGCTTATTCAGCAGGGAACATTGGGACAGTGATAAATAATTAGATAAATAATTCAAAGTGGCGCTGAGAAAAATTACCAAGCCTTAGGGATAATTAATAACGAACAAATAACCACTGAGTACAAGTATCAACGTCGTAACCAGACGAATCTGAAATAAATAAGGCAACTTTTGTTATAATCATAGTATGAAACGTGGCGTCTCTGCGCAATTTTACAAAATTCTAGAATTGGTAAATATCTAGACACATGAATTTACGTATCAATGTTGAGTCCAAACGCGTTAGACGGCATTCTATTTCGAGCTTTCTTACAGATTTAATTTTACATACTGATGCAGCGATAGTAAAATGGGTGATTAAGTGAACGCAAAATTGCGGATATGCATCTGGTTTGAGGAGGGCAATAGGCCAGTTTCACTGTTTGTACATGCCACAATATCGAGGAGGAGGCATTATCTAATTTAAAGCCTGTTTGGAAGCCTACATCAGTGGTTATCTGTAAGGGGTTCTTTCCAGAGAGTCACCATGAGTCGTGAACGTACGATAAAGACTTCGGACATGGGAAAGACTGGTAGGTCTAGCATAGGATGGATCCAAATTCGAGAAAGCAAACTACAGCTTACCATACCGGAATATACAGCTACTACGTTTGGAGAATTCTTGACGACAATGAACGTACTGTAGCATTTTTTCTCACTAAGAGTTTCAGCATTTCATTCAAAGCAGAGATGAATGTATGCTATTTGACAAATATATAATAAATCCATCACTCAAATTTGACAGCAGACGGGTTTTATTGTGGGTAGTTATATTACATGCAATTAGTGTTTTGCACTAATGAGAAGAGCTTGTCACACAAATCTGATAGCAGATATTCGGTATCTTGTATAATGAGACTCGGGAAAATTAGTGAATGTGTGTGTGACCTTCGCAGAGCGAACCAACTACAGATTGAATATGATGTACTATGAGTTGTTTCATCGTGATTGGTGATAGACTACGAGTTGAGAAATATTTATTTCAAAGAGAAGTGAGGGAAGCTAACATCCTTCCCCCTTGACGAATTGTCTTAAGGAGGTTTTTGGTGAAGTAAGATAATTCTGTTTTGAGACCAGAAGTGTTTTTTTTTTCTTCGAAGTGACTGAATAGGCCAGAGTTTTCCTGCCTGTTTTCATAATGAGCACCGTGTGGTTTCATGAATTCCGCCATGGGATAGTTAAGGTCTGCCGCAGACAAGTGTATTAGAATCGTCATAGATTCGAGAACTCTGAAAATCTCCGCTGTTATGAACTGCACTGCAGTTATAAGTCTAGTATAGGCCTAGACGTTACAGTACATGACTAATTTTTGTTGCTGTTGACGATGTTATATTTGTGGATGTACATTGTTTAATAAGGCGTATATTCACTTACGTCATGCCCTGTAATTTCTTGTGTTTTCTGTATACATTACCCGGTCAGAAAAACATTTTAGATATTTTTGTATCATTCCGAATCGACTAGTCTTTCTTATCCCTCCTAGAAGTTTGTAAACCCTTTGCTGAAACACACTGCTGAAAGCCTTTTTACGTTCCAAAGGAAGGCGTATAGTTATCAAATGTTCGGCTTTAATATTTTTAGTTAATCAGTGTAATGCTTAATATTTTTGGAGATTAAATCAATGATATTGGTCAATAATTCGTGCTGAATACCAATTGGTAATAATTTATTAAGGTTGCTAAGTGGTTATTGGTTTTAGTAATCACATTAATATTCACGTCAATTTCATAAACATATAAAATTCTAAAATTTAAATGACGCAGAAGTCACTAATGAGACCCTTCTTGAGAAATTCAATGCCAACTTTAACAAAAAAAAAAAAAAAAAAAAAAATTCGAGTTGTATGTTTTTCTATTATAAAGCCATAAATTATTAAAAATTACAATACAGCTTATGTTACTTATTATTGACAGGTTACCGGTGTTAGAAATTCGATTCTGAAATAGATTTTATGAGTTGTGTATAGATTTAACTATTTTGAAGTAAGAATTGCTTCAAATTATTTCTATGAATCATTCGTTACCTTGGAAATTTTGTCACTGATCTTTCAATAAATTTCTGTCACAATGATAAAAGCAGGATGTTCCGTCTGTGATCTCTACCATATTGTCATCTGTGATTGTAGCCATTTTAGTGCATTTAGAATGTGGCAATTTTAAAACTCTTTAAATTGATTTAAATTAGGTATATGATGTTTTCTTTTCAAAAAATTGTGCAGTGTTCGGATATTCGCATAAATTGTACTCATTCAATCATTCATTGAGTTTCATAAGTAGCGTTTGCACAATGGTGTAAAAAAAAGAAATCATGATTTCAACTACAAGGCAATCATGACGCCATACATAAATGCAACATTTCACCAAGGCTTTAAATCTCCAAGTGATCTTTTCTTATTTTAAAAGTGAATATTCAATGGATTGAAATGATTATTACGAATTGAAAAGAAAGTCCGATTGTTGAATTCGTATTGGTCTTGGAGGTTACTTAATCAGCACAGAAAAAAAGAGAATTTCTTTGACATTCGTCAAGGGCATATGTCAGTAGCTTTACATATGTATGTAGTAGTTTTTTTTTATATCAGTTAGCTTTGAGAATCTTGCTCCCGGATAGTTGAACTTTTTGTATTTTCTTTTAAATATCTCAATCTTGATTCTTAGTTTTCTTATGCTGTTCATTCCCTATGCAACTTTCTATTAGAGATGCACACATCATAACCTTTAATCTTTTGACCATTTCATTTTTAATAACAATATTTATATTTTTTGAAGTCTTCAGAATTTGATGAAAGATTAAAATATGGAACTTAATAAACTATATTTTTTATCAAAAAGCAGACATTTATTCGAAGTATTTTCTTATGTTGTTCTAATGCAGCAGGCAATACAGAGACAGTTAATCTTTCTGCCATAAGCAAGGGTTGCACAATTGTTACTCATTTACATGTAACTTCGAGCTACGGATAGCTTGAAGGTAGTATGGTGCGGACGCGAGCATGACATCCTCTAATTTCTGGTATGATTCACTAGCATCATTCAATGTATTTTATCAATGGCATTGTTTATTGATATACTTAATTTATTGCAAACCATGAAAAGTGTAAACGAATAAAAAGCGGAATCTTGTAGTTTGTTAAAATAAAATTTTAATTGAGTGTTTAATGTCCTACTCGAAAGTTATAACAAAGGCAATTGCATAAACAAAAACATTGTTTTCAACTTTCCAAACGCCGTACATAAATGATTTTTTTTTTCACGGCTTTAAAACCTTCAAATGATTCTTTCACACTTGCATCAATTGTTTTCTTCCATCAATTGTAAGGGTTGAAATTGAATTGTAAGATTGTATCTTCAAAAACAATGTCGGAATGTTGAAAATATATTGGTTCTAAAAATTGCACAATCGGCATATATTAGAGAGGAATAGAAAAATAAAATGATATTTATCAAGGACATATGTCATAGAGAACTTGACAGTTTTGCTTCCGAATAGTTGAATATTATTTTATTTAAACCTGCGATTCATGAACATGTTTCATTTTATGGGTTATTGTTTAGAAATAAGAGCAAGAATAAAATTATTTGAGAACCACTGGACTAGAAGATTAGGACTAGAAGGTGATTTGTGTTTACGGTAAATTATAAATAGTTATTAAATAAAAACATTTTCAGTGCTCATAGACAAGTGACAGTTTATAAAACATTTATATAAAAGGTGAAATTAAACCACAAGATAAAAATTCATATTGATCGCCGAACAGGAATCGAACCTATATGCCTCCATTATTGATTTGTCGCTCTACGGTCATCTTGTATACACGAGGGCTAATTAGACCGGGACCTGCAGTTTAAAATGGATTCCGAACCACCAACAAACATCCATGCCACCACCAGGATTCGAACCTGGAGCCTGTCGTACCAAAGGTCTGAGCGCTAGCCAGTTGGCCACCAGGCCACCTTCAATTATTCAGCTTCCAATGTTTATAATATTAACACTTAAATGGAAGCTGGAACTAAGTTGCTGTTAAATTTTAAACTTAATTTTACACTATGTAAATAAAAAAAAAAATTATGTTAAATAATTTTTGTATACATCAAATCTTTCAGATTTCATTTTTATTACTTGCTCTTTTTCATGCAAGCCTATAACCTTAAATATAACCCAAAGCCTTAAACCTATAACCCTTCCTTATGCAAGCCTAAAAGTTTGAGACCGCTAGTTTATAAAATGGTCACCAAGTTTAGACAAATTTATCGACCATTTTACAAGGCCAATAAACGAGTCTCAAACTTTTGAAGTCAAGGAGCATTTAAAATCCTACAAATAATTGTAGGTGTACTTACTATATGCAAATTTTTGAGAAATATATTAAAGTAATATATTACAGAAAAAATGGGCACATTTAATTTTTTTTTATCGAATTAAAGTTTATGTTTAAGAGAAACATGAATCTAAAGTGTCCAAGCGATTTTTTTTTAAACGATTTAACCATTTAGTATATATTTGAAAAGCAAACTCTAATTTTCACGTCAAGACATTGAAGATTTCCTGTCTTTTTACTCTTCATTGTGGGCCTGAATGGCTGAGTGGCTAGCGCTCTGGCACTCTGTACCACAGGTTTCGGGTTCGAGTCCTGACGCCATAGATATAGATAGAACAGGTATAAATGCGCTGTGTTTTCGCAGAGCTTTCATTTCTGTTCAAGTTATTCATGTGAAGAGGTTTTGACGTGATGATGACCGCACGATTTGTCAAGAGTGTGCCGAGAGTATGACATTTCAGGCATAACATCCCACCATGGTGGTTTGGAATCCACTTTAACTCGTAGGTCCCGGTCTAACATGATCTACAATACACCACACCACACCACATCACTGTGCCTAGAGCAGGGTAGCCCTTTACAATTTGGAAATGATGTGGGTGAGAGAGAAGTCTGACTGGGCTCCGTGACTCTCTACGGTCATATGAGACCAGGACCTACGACTTAAAGTAGAATCCGAACCACTACAAACATCCATGGTACCGTTGGGTTTTGAACCCGAAACCTGTGGTGCCGAACGCCAGAGCGCTAGCCACTCGAACATCAAGCCACATTTCAGAGAACTGGAAAATTATTATTCAAACAATCCGACTATCGATGAGACACTTCTGTCATTATCGCGGCCTTATGGGCAATTCGCTAGCGCTCTGGGCTTTGGTACCACAAGCTTCAGGTTCAAATACTGGCTGTGGCATAGATGTTTGTGAGTGGTTCGGAATCCACATTAGACAAATTTGACCGGGACCTACAGTTTAAAGTGCGCTCAAAATTACCGTAGAGCGACAAACCTTCTGTCATTGTCTCCATTCCATTTACTTATTTTTTAAGCAGTGGCTACAACACACACCAACAGCAAAAACCCAACTTCCATTCTCATTTAAACTAATTATCGCATATTATAATTGTTATATCAAATTATAATAAATTATTAAAAATTGTGTGGCAACTGACGATAGATTACGAATTTCCAATTGGGATAGACTCCCTTAACCTCCTCATCTTAATTCATACATATATTCACAATTAATAATTGGCTGCTTAATGTTAGTATGTGATAAAAATAAAGTATCTAAAAATTTTTAATATGGTACTCTAAAAAATAAAAGATAAAAAAAATTTTTAAAATGAAAAGAATTAAAAAAATCGGTACAATTAGGAACCAGTTAAAAATTGTGTGTTTGTACTAATTTTTTTCTGAGCTCATTTAATCAATAATGGATTAAATATAAACATACGTATATCTTATTACGAATGATTTATACATTCATTTATATGTAAAACTCTTCTATTAATATCGGATAATTGTAATTGCCGATTATTTATTCCATAATACATAAGTATTAAACATTTTTTACAAGCATTAACCGATTACTAATTATGTTGATTTAAAATCTTTTTTTCCTAATCGGGAAGCAATTACAAGATGTGGCTATTTGAAATGAATAGTTTTTATTTCCTGCTTTGCGTTGACAGTCATGCAGGTTAATTGCTTCTTACGAATTCTGCTTCTTGGAGGAATAGTGAATTGACCAGTTGAGGAGCATTTAAGACGACCAACTGATAGTTTATTGGGTACGACGCGGACTCTTCGAGATACTTGATCCAGTTGTATGTTTTGATTCCTTTTTTTATCGAAAATTGCAATCTTATGCCTATTTTTTTTTATTAACCTAATTATAAAAGTGTATTTTATTTATAGTAGATCCTGAGGGAAATTAACTCGTAATACTTTCGTAAATACTGATTTCAGTTTTTTTTAAAGATATAAATAAAAACAGCATGTGGTTTATTTGATTTCAACACATTATGGGTATTGCGTCGTATGAATTTCTACAACTATGATGACGAAAGTAGCAAGGTAAATTAATCATTTTTTAAAAAGTTTTTTTTGTCCTTACGGTTGTTGAATATTCATGGTAAATAATGTTCAGGACACATTGGTATAGGGAGTTAATCTTGCACTATATTTGTTACCTCTTGGATAATGATCGAACCCAGGGAAATTCATTCGTAATACTTTAATTACACGTAATACTTTTGTGAATACTGATTTCAGTTTTATTGAGAGATGTAAATAAAAACAGCATGTGGTTTACTTGATTTCAACACATTGTAGGTATTGCGTCGTATAAATTACGACGTTGATAAAGTTTCAAGGTAAATTGATCTTTTTTAAAATTTTTTTTTTTTTTTTTTTTTTTTTTTTTTAATGCCCTTATGACTGCTGAATATTCATGGTAAATAACGTTCAGGACACACTGGTATAGGGAGTTTGTCTTGCATTACATTTGTTACATAGATGTTCGTTAGTGGTTAGGAATCCACGTCAAACTATAGCTCCTCCGGTTTAATTAGCCTAAAGTGTGCACAAAATGACCGTCGACGACAAACCAAACCTCATTGGCGCAACAGCTCCATAGTGGGCTAAGACCATCTGCCTTCTCGCAGATTTCAAGACAGATGTTTTCTTTTTACGGAGCAGGGGTATCAGCCATATACCCGACGCTCTACATTCATTTCAGACAAGGGCCTACAGTTTAAAGTGGCTTCCGAACCACTCCAAACATCCGTGGCACCGCCGGGACTTGAACCCCAAACGTGTTGCACCGAGCGCCAGAGCGCTAGTTACACTGCCATCATGCCCCAAACATAAATACTCAAACAGAACAGAAGGAACTATGACCCGGATGTGGTTTGAATATGTAACCTTCTGATCTGGAGACAGACGTGTTGCTGTTGCGCCAGCTCGTTTTATGCTTAGTGTGAAATTTGTCATCGAATATTTTCTGGCGTGTTTAATCAATCGATTGTATTTTTTCATATCAGCGTCTCGTTTTATTTTTTCCAATACTTTATGCTACTTTTTCAATTCTAACTTAAAATACAACCAGCAGAATAATTAAAAACACTATTACATTTAGTTTCTAAAGTTAGTTTTGAAATTTACGATAATCGATTCAAATTTTCTAAATTATATTTGCATTTTATTTTAATCTTGTAGTGTGAAGGTTGTGCAATCCAATTGTAACTTGATGTGGTAGGATTGAAATATTTGAGGCATAGTTTGGAGAACTCGCAGCTTTATTGACACACGCACAAACACCCAACACATACAATTAGTGACATAATATTTAACCCATTTAAAGACAGTATAATTATAAATTTGTGAAAGGATTTTACTTATAAGCCGAAACCCCAATACTCAGGTATGTGCAGGATGCTCGAAATATACTTCTTCGGGGGAGAGTTTGTAGGCCAACTAATACACAGAGTTGCGTTAAATATATTTCCTTTCGGGAGGAGAGACTATAAACTGAAACGTATCTTAGCGGCGGAGCAGGCTTGCATTGCACTTTCTGTCGGGTGAGAGTTTCGAAGGCCTACTGACAGTTTCTCCAGAACGCCACAGGAGCTGTTGTTGCAGTGCGTGGGTGGAAGCATGGGTAAACTATATTTCGTAATTGAATAGTTGTCAACATAGTGTTCCTTTAAAATATAATTTTATTTCATGAAATGATATTAATGTAAAAAAATCATTACAAGGGAAATATTTTGCTGTAGTTAATCATGTTAATGAAAAGTTCAATTGTTAATTCTGTTTCATTGAATGATGTTTCATAGTGTCCCCACTGAATTATGCACAAAATTACATTTTTTTCAAAAGTAACAAATTTTCATTACAAAATATATTTTATTCCGTTTAAATATCCAACTGTTTTATACTTCGAATTGCGAGTTTTAACTTTTAAATTGTTTGGCTGAGAAAAAAAAGGCACAGACTAAGATTTTATTTATATTTGTATTAGTGAGATTATTTCAATTAAATGAAATCTTCATATGTCTTTAAAAAAAAAAAAAAATCTTATTTACCATTGTAATATTAAACTAAAAATTAAAAGGTCGGGAAAATTTAAAATTTAAGATAATAAAAATTTTTCTATTAGAAATTACTTTTGTAGTGTGCACGTTGGTCACCCAGATTATAACTGGGTGCGGTTGGGTTGAGATACTTATAGCGCAGGTTGAAGAAATCGTAGTTTTATTTACACCACAAATACCACACACATACAATTAGAGTCGGACAATATTTAACACATTTAAAAACATATAATTATAGTTTCGGGGAAAGATTCCACTTCTAAGCCGAAAACACGAAACGCGCAGGGTGCACGAAAGATACTTTCTCTCCGGGAGAGAGTGTGTAGGCCAACTAATATGAAGGGTTGCGTTATATATATTTCTTATCGGGATGAGAGACTATAAACTAAATGTTTCTCTGCGGGTACGCAGGTTGAGCTGTACTCGGATGATAGTCTCGAGGCCGACTGACCATTTCTTCTGAACGCCACTTGGTGGTGCTCTTGCCTGTGTATAGGAGGAAGAATGAATACACTTTTAAAGAATAATAAATCTGTAGTGGTATTTATTTATTTTATAATCATTTTTCATCTAAAAACGTATGTTTGTAGACGTTAAACTAATTGTATTGTATATTTTCAATGATTAAGTTTTCATATAGATATAATAAATTTAAATCTTTTTTTATATCAAAGTTTTCGTATATGCTTGGATAAGTTAAAACCTACGTGAATGGGGACCGTTTCAAGACACAAACTATACATTGCCACTTTGTGGAAAATATTTGTCCTTGGTAAATTGTGAATATTTTTAGACTCATTTTTTACTTGTTTTAAGTTTTTTTTTTAAATCATTTTTAGAAATTTGAATGTAACTTTAAAGTTTATAATTTCTGCAGAAAAAATTTATTCAAATGAATTTTAAATTACAAAATGCATTAATTAAAAAATTTTATTATAAACATTCTGAGAAAAGCGTGATTAAATAGTTCTCATTCTGATATCTTGTCTAGAGAGATTTAAAAACTGTAAAATATTTTAAGCATTATTATATAATGCATTTTAAATCGTTATGACTTAAATGAATTTATTTTAGTTTTTATTATTTAATTAAGATTTAATTTTAATTAAAATAAGATTTAATATATTTAAATACTTAAATTGATTTATTTTTTAATTTATTAAAATAAATGTAGAGCTTCTTTTTAAAATACCCCACATTGACATATATTTTATGATTAATTATATTTCCTTAAACAATTACACAATTACATGAATTATAATTAACTTAATTGTAAGTATTAATTAACTTATATTTCTAAATATAATAAACTATTTAATCGGGTTTTTTTTACAGAATGTTTAAAATAAATTTTAAATTAATGCATTTTGTAAGTTAAAATACTTTTGAATAAATTTTTATAAAGAAAATTATATTTAATTTTCTAAAATTGATTTAAAAGCCTAAACATGAGAAAATATGTGCATAAAATATTAAATATGATCATTAATCATATTTACTTTGTAGCCAACAAACCCAGACGTGTAATTAAGGACATATCGATAAAGATTGGTCAATATCGATTTAGAATGAATAAAATGCAGAACTTCATTTCTAACAGAGTTACTTTTCATGGCAATTGTGACATTAAAGCAATACTTAAAACGTTCGTATGACTCGCTTGACAGCAAGTCGGTTATTTTTGTGTTGCGTCTATTGCCTTGAGCAATGATAGTAAAAGTAATTAAAATACATAACACTCAAGGCAATGCAATATTTTTTTATGCTAGATATGATTACCAGAACATGTATAATTGTTAAATTGCAGTGCTTAGTAAAAGAGCATCTTCACTTTATTCAAAATTCGGACAAATTATAAAGTGGTTTCATCACCAAGATTGGAGTTATCTCAAAATTTTTCATTTTCAATTATTTACCCTGGTTCGAGATTAGCTCAAATTATAAAGTGATTAAATCTCTAAAATTGGAATTATCTCAAAATTTTTTCATTTTTAATGATTAACCTTTTTCAGTTTATTTTTAAGTGTGTCATAACCACGTAATAAAAAATATAAAGAACTTCAAGTGTTTTCAATATTTTGCGGTGCTAAAAGTGTAAAGTATCTTTTATCAATTAAGTGTATCAATTATTATCTATTTATTCTGAACTATTGTTATTTTCCCTAATAAAAATTAATAAATAAATTCGTCATTAGAGGATTAAATAATTCCCTATGGTTTCCAAAACAGCTTTGTAAATTGCAACTTTCTCACCCAAGATATGCAATTTTATACATTGAAATTAAATTGTTTTTGGTAACCTTTATAGTAACGTTTACTTCTCACATAAATCTACTGGTTTGGCATCATCGGTTAAATAACGCATGCGCATTGAAAAATATGATTCAAAGTAATAAAATATTAGCATTTATGTATATAAATATACTATTGGATATGGTTTGTTTCGGAAAAAAAAAAAATGAAAAGGAATCTAGAGAACATCTGTCATGCAAATATAACACATCTGTGAACTTCTAAAGATTATCGTTTGGAAAAATAAAAGTAATTATTTTGAAATGCTATTTATAAGCAAAAATAATTTAAAACGTAAAATACCGTTTCTAATATTTATGCTATAGAACAATTGAAACAGAAAATATATTTTAAAAAAACACACACAATTATATGAATATTAAACATCGCACCAATTGAATTAAAAGATATCTAATAATAATTTTTTCTTAATGTTCCGCTACGCATCTGGCAACATAAGATTCAATGAAAAATGGTCTTCTAAGTGTGGTAGTTTATTAAAAAAAATACTGACGAACAAATATTTTGTTTCATATGTAAATACAAATTAGTGGAATAAAATAACTTTGTTTGATACATGCAACAAGTATTAAACTTTTAGTTTTATAATTGTGTTATTGTTTCTGTATATTAACCTCGTCTTATTTTGGATAAGGTTGTCAAAGCTTCTAGTTATTTTCGCGAACGATAAAATCTTAATGTATTAATTTTTATTGCCATTATATCCGCATTGCCAAATTCGTGGCATAAGCATTATATTTTACGGCTAAAATATAATGCAAAAAGAAATAAAAACATAAAAATATTCTATTAGTAAACAATTTTAGCATCGATTATAAACTACCGATTATTTAAAATATTACTACTGAAGCATTTAGGTTTACTAGAAATGAATGTATCAGTCTTTCTTTTATCTTTCTAACCTGTTGACAATTGGGGTCAAAATTTACAGCTAACCAATGGAAATAAATTTCCAAAAAAATTAAATTTTTTTTTTGCATGACTTTTTGTCTAATGTTTTGTTTTAAACAATCTAACTATAATGTTTAATAAAAATGTTTTTCTATGACATTTATTGTTAGTTATTAATTAAATAATTATAAATAAATAATAATTAGGTAATATTTAACTTATTGATTATATGGTTTTCTTTAAATTTGTTTTTCACTATTATTTTAGAAATGTATTTTTTATTAAAATTCTACTTTTAAAGTGTTGCACGTCACTTAGAAACACTGCTAAAAATTAATTTGAAAATTTAAAATGTAGAGTAAATTGGAATTTTTTTTTTGTAAAATTAAGTTATTTACTTTTACTCATACCCTACTCGTAGCAACGTGCGCCACTGGTGAGCATTAATGAGTGGTGAGGTTCAATCAGTTGACGACTTAGTTGTAAACATTGTTTCAAAAACAAGTAGACTCGATGGCGTTTGGAATGTTCAGCCTCTTGCCTCGTGAGTCGGATTACCTGGTAAGATTTTTCCGGGTTTTTCCTTGCGAGGTAGTTTCCCGTAAAAATTCGTCCCGGAAGGCATTGCTCTCCTTCACCGGACGGATCCCAGCTTTATCACAACTGAAAACTTCCCTACCTAACGGGTGCTTTGAGGATCACAACTTTGAAACTGCTTCCCTTTTGAATTTCGAAACATACTTTTTTTAAACAATCTTTCACAAAACGTCAAACGTGAATTTACACTTCAATAAATACTTATTGTTTGTTGGAATTTTCTTCAATATTTCTTTGTATGGCACAAATTGAAATTTTTTTTTTATAAAAACCTTTCATTAAAGAAGTACAAAGGAATAACGTGGTGAGGAGTTTTTTAAACGATAGTTTTTTGCTTCAAATAATTGCTAATGAATTTATGAACGAAAAATAAAATAACAGATCACACTTTCAAGTTTGAAAATTTAAGTACAACTTACTCCGTTTAAGATTTATTTATTTAATCTTCAATTAATGATTTCAATACTGAAAATCCTATGAATTGGAGAATATTTCACCGAATACCATTTTCATTTACTGATTACTTTAGATCTGGATTAAGAACAGCTTCTTTAAGTATAATAGTCGGAGATTGAAGTGTGTTCTATATTTATTTTATAGTTCAGAGTCGTTTAACAAACTCAATCAAATTTTGATACACATGCATATTTTGCGCTAATTTAAACTATTGAAAATCGGGTCGCAATCACTCAATTTTAACGCATGCATAATATAGGTTTTCCTTAGTTGGTGTTGATGAAATCTAGGTGATTAGTTTAAACTTTTAACTTGATTAGAAGAGAAAGAAGTCAATAGATGAATGTGGCTCAAAAAGTCTCGCCAGTAAGAAACTTTGTAATAGTTACGGTTATCATTCAAACAGTTGAATTTCTTTTTGCAGGGGTAATCAACCCAAATGATCTTGCGGGCCGCTTTGGAAATGCATCCTAACTCCGCTGGCCGCATGTAAAATTATATATCCCCATATTAGATTTATACACATTATGGGCATTTTTTGGAGTGAAAATTGAAACATAACGAGTTATTATTATTGTGTTTACTATTATTCTTACATGTAAACATAGATATAATAATAATGATACTAAGCTCGCATTGTAAATAAATATATAACACTAAAAATGAAATACAGAAAATATATAAATATAAATGAAATAAAAAATTGAAATCATTAAAAATATTTATTTGACTAGTGCCATATTTGTTTTTCCACTCTTTCACTTAGCTTTTGCAAATCGATCTCAATGTGGGTATTTGCACAACGTAATGGGTGTTGCAGGTTAGCGTCTGTTTTGTTTGACCGTGTTTTGTGTTTGATCAATTTCACTTTAACGAAAAAAGATTCACAGATGTAAATTGAACCAAAAGCATTAACAACTTCAACTAAGAGTCTGCTTTGCTCTGTTATCAACAATCAATTGTGCGTATCTAGGGACGGGCTATGAGGTTAATTAAAGTGAAACATAGAACCCGTTATATTAGATGTTCCAAGATGAGCGCTCATCATGAGTTCACCGAATATAATTTATTCTGTAAACTCATAAATAAAACAAGCAATATCTGTCGTATATTCGCAAGAATATTATTTTAAAATCAAAGTTAATCGTTTCTCATCATTTCGGCAATTAATTTCTGAATACATGGATGCACACAATGTATTCTTTTAATATATTGGTTTTCACTACTTTGGCCATTATGAAATATATTTTGTGAAAGTGCGATAAATCTCACGGGCCGCAAAAATATTCAAGACGAGCAGCAGGTTGGCCATCCCAATTTTTGCAAAGAAAAATATGATCTAATATCAGTGGTATACCACGATATACTATTTTTAAGTGCAATTGATTTTTTTTACTTTTTTTTTTTTTTTTTTTACTCTTTTCTTCATACGTGTTGCTTATGAAATGTTAGTAGTTTTTCCTTTTGGTTTTGTAGTTTGTCCTGCTTCAGAATTTAATCAGCTAGGATTACAACATTGTTCCTTCAGTTTTATAATACCCGAATAAATAATGAAGTAATATTAGTGACGTACTGGATAAGTAATGAAGTAATTTTAGTGACGTACTGGATAAGTAATGAAGTAATGTTAGTGACGTACTGGATAAGTAATGAAGTAATGTTAGTGACGTACTGGATAAGTAATGAAGTAATGTTAGTGACGTACTGGATAAGTAATGAAGTAATGTTAGTGACGTACCGAATAAGTAATGTCAGTGTGTACCGAATAAGTAATGAAGCAATATCAGTGGTGTACCGAATAAGTAATGAAGCGAAATATCAGTGGTGTACCGAATAAGTAATGAAGCAATATCAGTGGTGTACCGAATAAGTAATGAAGCAATATCAGTACCGGTGTACCGAATAAGTAATGAAGCAATATCAGTGGTGTACCGAATAAGTAATGAAGCAATATCAGTGGTGTACCGAATAAGTAATGAAGTAATATTAGTGGTATACCGAGGATATATTACTTCATATCTTGGTTACAATTGAATTTTTTTACTCATTTCTTGATGCATGTAATTTATGAAACGTTAGTAGTTTTACCTTTTGGTTTTTACTTTTCTCCGCTTCAGAATTTAATCGGCTAGTATTACAACATTGCTCCTTCCGTATTAACTGATTCGAGACACGAAAATGCTGAAAGCGTATGCCTCTCCGGAAGTGAAATCGGATCGCAGCCGCTTGCTTTCGACGTTTCTGTTAGAATTTTGGACCGGTGCCATTATTGTGGAGGCTTTTGGCTCGATGTTAAAAGGCTTGAGGGAGCATTTTTTTTTATTGATTTAAGTATTTTTTTCTCGAGATAAAATATTGAATGCACGCAAGTTTTTCTTTATTTAGAAAGAAAAAAAAAAATCTATGCCAATTAAAAGCATTTTTCATAAAATTTACCTGAATCTATTTTTGTACAAGTCTAATGAAATGTAGCGAAAAACAATTAAAGAACCATGAAATTTAACGAGTTGTCTTTGAATGAGAGTTCTAAAGAGGTAAAATCTTAATGCACAGAAAGTTGCGCAAATACAACATTTCAGGTGATGACTTTGTATAGCTCCATCTCAATTCAGGGGGATATCTGAAAGTAATTTTTTTTTATTTTTTACATTAAATGCAAAGAAATTTTTAAGACGTTTGACTGCAGCATTGATTAAAAATAAATCTCATTATCAACAGCCTTTTAGCATCTATAGTGCAAGCCTCCAAAAAAACTGGTTTGGGGGCAAAATATCTGGAAATGGCATTTTGAATATCATCCAAGTTTTAAAATTTTTTATCCCATAGAAAGCGTTGTAGCGATCTTAATAAATGGAAATCCGATGGTGTAATATCTGTCAATATCAATCAATATGGTGAATGAGGCAATACTTTCCACCTAAATTCGTATTGCGTAGTGGTATCTCGCATTATAGTGTTACAGAATAACACCTTTTCTGTTGACAATAGCTGGGCACTTTTCAATTAAAGATTTATTTACTTGATCCAGTTGTTCACAGTAAATGTCTGGATTCACTGTTTGTTCAGGTTTCTGTAAGTCAAAATGAATGATTCCGCAAATACTCCACCAAACACACAAAATCACCTTTTTGGAATGTAAACCTTTCTTACTCATAGAGAGCCATTTCTTTTTTAATTATCATATAGGACCCGCTTTTGATCTCTAGTAATTAAGCGATCAAATAACGCCTTTGTATATCTGAAGCAATCAGTTGCATGTGATGGATCGATTAGTTTTGTTTTCTTTGAACAGATTATGGGATCCAAACACCTGCTCTTCAGACTTCACCATCTACTGCAAATGTTCTTAGATGGTCGATCAAGGTTAGTAATAGTGTTTGACAGTTCTTTTATTGTCTGAGACGGATGTGCTTCCCCTTCCATCCTTAACACATCATTATCTAAGTTGTTGGTTTTCCTGATCGATACGAATCGAAAAAATAAAAAATAAAAAAAATAAAAAATACCTTATATTTGTGATACAAACTTAGTTAATTGGGGGCGAGTTATTTATTCTGGTATTTGGGTGACTATTTTACCCGAAAATGCAAAAATAAACAAGTAATATAAAAAAAAAAAAAATTTTTTTTTAAAGCCAATTCCTGCTTTTTTTTTCTCACTATATTGCAGAAACGTTCTTTACAAATAAAGTTGAAATTTTCCTCTTACATCTGGCTCCATCTATTATTAGATATATGCAACTTAAATCTAAAAAAAACCTAAAATTAAAATTAAATTTAATTACTGAATTAATATTTGAAAAAAAATAAAGTATTCCACTGCAAGTTCAAAAAAATGTATTTGAACTTGATTGAATAAAAAAGTATTTTATGAATGAAAAATTTGAACTAGACATATATAGGGAAGAGTGTGAACTAATAGTAGGAATTGAAAAAAAGGTTAAATTATTTACAAAAAAAAACAAGTCACTTTAACCTTAAAATGTCTTTGGAATGACTTTGAGCATTGTCATATTGAAAGGTGTTGATTATTTTGGCATTGATCTTAAAATGTCTTTAACACAATAAGTAATTAAATGATGAACAAATGTTGACATGATCTGATAAGTCATTACTTTCTTTCTGGTCCTCCTATTAAAATGGGGATAAAATTGTGTTAATTAAGGAATTTACTTAAGATATTAGTATTTTAGTATCACTAATGTAAAGTAACGTAGAAATAGCTGTTATTTGTATACTGATAATTGGCAAAAGGCAAATCAACAAATAAATTTCGAGTAAATAAATATTTTTCCGTTTTTTTTTTTTTTTTTTTTTTTTTTAAAAAGAACTAACTTCTAAATCCAGCTTGATAGAAAGAATTATAAATGATTTTTTTTCTCTTCAAATATCTAAATATGCCTATTCACAGGCATTCAATTGTTCTTGTTGTCAAAGTTTTGAATTAAAAAAAGAATTTGACCGAAAATTTTCTGATCTTTTCTTATGATAAATACTATGCTATGTAAAATGACTGCATAACACGATAAACAAATATATCTGTAACTGTGTAAACGTTTTTACATTGGTAATGATTTTATCGTTGTTAACGATTAACCAGGCTAAGAGAGAATATTTCTAGCAGGTTAAGATAGAATATTTCTCCATGACTGTAATGAATTCATGAGGCTGCAGTATTACGAGGTTTATATAATAGGGTTTCTAAAAACGTATTGTATGAAGACTATTTTACAATCTTAAGTGTCTTTTATGATTCATTTATTTCAACAAATAATAGTCTATTTGCCTCACTTATTGCCTAATGGTAAAATGTAAATGAGTAAAATTGTGTTTCCTGCTGGAGATACAGATTTAAACTGCTGAGAGAAAATGTCTCATGTTGACAAACAAACTTTCTAGTTGGTATTTTTAAAATGCTTTTGGTTTTTCATATTTATTTCATAATTAAAATGTTTGTTTAGTGTGTAATATATATAAGCTTAACATCAAAGAAAACGTTTTTGGTTTTGATGGTTTTCTTTATATTACTTATTTGATAAGAGGGGTGAATTTTACATTAAATTTAAATTGCAATGATTTAATCTTATACACCGTTATAAAACTTCTTGGAAGGCTAATGTATACCTAGATGACATGGAATCGCATAGCAATACATGGTAGAGAAAGCATTCCTGATACGATAGAGCTCGGAAAATAAAAACCGAACGCTTTATTGCTGTGCGATAAGTATTGCATATTGTAATGAAGACAAGACTTCTATAAAACTTACATTGACAACAGTACTTTATTTCCATATATCACTAATTAACTCGTAACAATGTTATATTAACCATTTCGATTGCTCTGACTTACACTCTTGTATGAATATGTCGTTTTTTGACCCATTTAAGTCTACATTAAAATTGGTGTTTAATTTTCAAAGCCATTTTATTTAAATTAATGTTTATTAATCCTGTCACATGGAAGATATATCAAATCTGGTGTTAAAATATTGAATTTAATACTCCTGGGAAAATAATCTTTCTAGAAGCGCTTTAAAAGTGTATCAATAAACTGAATTTGTCCCACTGCAAATATTGTAGAAATCACCTGCAACTCTTTAGAATTTCTGTATTAAATTTCTTGGGCAAGCAGGCTTTTAGACCATACTGATTTTAGTTTCTTTTCCGTCTTTTTTTCAATTCAATTTTTTTTTTATCTAGCAAAAAAAGATAATAAAACTTAAGATAAAAATCAAAGTATGATCCATTTACGCATTGCTATTTGTGAAGTGAGAACATGTTTTATCACTTATTTTTAAAAGGCATTTGATTACAAGTACTTAAATACTGCCATAACAGTTAGTCTGTCAAAACGACAGTTAAATTATGTTTTGAGAAGCTTAAATAAGTGACTTACTGTTGATAGTTGATAAATTCCATAATAAATATCAACTTTTATTATAGTATACAATTTTAGTAAATGACAATTCTTTCACATTTATATTTAAATAAGAGTATAAACATTTTCTATTTAAATATTTAAAAGAATTTGTCACATTTCTAATTACCATCACAGAGCAATAAATATTGAATATTTATGTTCGGCGAGACCATTTCCATGCATTTCGTTGTTGTTGTTTCTTATCCCACTTGGCTGGCCAAGCCCACGAGCCTGTACGTACTCATGGTTGAAGGGGAGGAAGCAGCTTCTGTTGTGATGGAGCACCCGTAGGTAGAAGTCTGACTTTGGCTCCGTGACGCTCTTACAGTCATGGGAGACCGGGACCTACGGCTTAAAGGGGATTCCGAACCACTACAAACATCCATGGCACCGCCGGGATTCGAACCCGAAACCTGTGGCACCGAGCGCCAAACACTCGGCCATTCAGGTCCCAAATTTGTGGGTGCCAACGGCACGCGGTGTTCCCAGGTGGTCACCCACCCAAGTACTAACCGCGCACAATGATGCTTGACTTCGGTGATCTAACGAGAACCGGTATATTCAGCATGGTATGGCCGTTGGCTAAAAATTGCTGTATCCGTCCGCGACAGGACTCGAAATGCATTTTGTTAAGATATATATAAAATTAGTAATTGCTCATTGATATTTTTATGTGTTTAATAATGTCTTCTATCAATTAAGGCGATTTAAAAATAAATTTTGTTCAGAAATCCAAATATATTTTCTAACTTAAATTCCAATGATGAACTCATTTCATGGATCGATGTTACATTCAAATCATTAAGTCATTAGGTTTTGATAAGCAATTGAAAATGAAATGCAGTACTATTCACTCACACAGTCCAATCACATTAATGTGACCACCTGTCAAAAGCCAGAATAATATCTATATATATATTTTTTTTTATTTAATTTATATATAATATTATACGTTGACGTCGGAAGTAGGTCGTGGTCACATTAATGTCACTGGACTGTGTATTATTCACATGTTATGAGTATTAGCAGCAGGAACTTCATATAAATTTCTACAAGTCGGGAGAAAATGTTATTTTACAAATTTTGATAATTTATATTAAAATTTCATGGTTTTTTTTTTTTTTTACCATATTTGCATCAGCCAGGCAGACAAAAATATCTCTTTTGGATTCTTTTTTTGTGGTGTTCCCGAAAATAATTTATATTTTAAACAAATTTGTTAAACTTCTTCTGCCAATTAGCTCCATCTAATAAGTAAAAGAAATATTTCTATGCCTCATTACCCGTTAGACAAATAAGCAATTAGAAAAAAATTCTCCACAGGCGCATTAGGCGTCAAGGCCGTCTGCCTACTGGCAGATTTCGAGACAGATGTTTTCTTTTTGTGGGATAAGGTTGTCCGTGCCTCTACAGTCATATAAAACCGAGACCTACTGTTTAAAGGAGGTTCTAAACCACTACAAACCATTCATGGCACCACCATAAATGGTTTGTAGAGGGTTAATATTCGTTGACACCAAATAAGTGAAAGCATTTGAAAAAAAAAAAAAAAAAAAAGACAAATGGAAAAACAAGTTTTATTTTATCTCTCATTAACAGTTTGTGTGCGTTTTATTTTTCTTTTGAGGAAATTTCATCTAAGTTGAGGGAAACCGACAAAAATTGTGATACAAATAGTTTAAAATTGTCACATCTATAGTGTTGAAATTAATGTACCCTTTTCCGTTTCAGGCGACATACCCGATTGGGTGGAAGGCCAACTGTTCAGATTGGGCCCGGCCAAATGGGATTTCGATGAAGATTTCTCCCTGAATCACTGGCTGGATGGCTCTGCTCTTCTATACAAGTTCACCATAAGAAAGGGACGTGTAAGTAAACGAACAGATTTCTACCTAATATTACTCAATAGATTCTTTTTAAGTCATGGAATGTTTTTTAGATGACTCATTTAGTAATAAATAGCACGGGAAAATCACATTTCATACATGCGTTTTAGATGTTTTCTCATTATTTATGTTGAATATTGTTGGACCCCAGGTTCCAATTATGTGTATCACGAAAAGAAGACGATGAGGGGAGGACATTACTTCCCGAGAAGATAGAGGGCTAGGTACCTTTTGGTACCACAGGCTTCAGGTTCGAATCCTCTCGGTGGCATGGATGTTTACGAATGGTTCGGAATCCATTTTAAACTGTAGTCCCAGTTTAATTAGTATCAAGTGTGCATAAAATGACCATAGAGCGACAACCCCCCACACGCATTTGATTGAAGTATGGGAAAAACGAGAAAACTCCCAAAAGGAGCCTGTCCATAGAGGCGAGGGGCTTTCTACAAGTTATCACTATTGCCATTGAGGACTTGATAGCCAAATGAATGGCGCTCGGTACCACAGGTTTCGGGCTCGAGTCCCGGGTAAGCCATAGATGTTTGTAATGGTTCTGAATCCATTTTAAACTGCAGGTCCCAGTCTCATTTGATTGTAGAGCGTTGTAAGGATAGCGTTAATCGCGTCCGTAGCATGTAAAAGGGACGCGTAAGTTAACCAATATATATTTCTTCCCAATACTAATCAAGATATTCTTTTTAATTCATAGAATGTTTTTATAGATGACTCATTTAGTTGTGATCTTTGTGGGCCATTTATATTTCACATATATTTAATATTTATGTTGTACATCGCTGGACCTCGGGTTCCAATTATGTCTACCACGAAAAGCCGGGCGATGACGGGAGGACAATATTTCCCGGGAAGATTGTTCGAATCATCCCCATCCATTTGCTTTTAAGTATGGGAGAAAAAAAATTCCCAAACAGAGCCTGCCCATAGATGCCGAGAGGTTTTGTACAAGTTATCACTATTACCATTGAGTCTCCTTCTTTCTCAAAGAAGTTATTGCAACCAACTCCCCATCAGATTCGAACCTGAAACCTAACGGTAGCGTATTTTACAGCCGAGAGTCGAACTATTTTTCAATATTGGGTACATTTGGTAATTTTATTTAAATGGTTTTGTTATAAGAACTATGAAAGCAAGGTGGTGTGATATTTTTTGTACATATTGATTTTATTTTTTTTTGTAAATTTTGTATCGAATTTATTGTTTCACTTTGATATCAAATATAGTTCTACTGTAAAACTAAACCGTCAAAATATTGCGACGATATGTATAACTTTCAACTATAAACTTATTGTTGATGCCTCATTTTCAATTAATAAGTAACCTTTAAAATGATTCTGCATTTGCTTTGATTTCTAAATAAAATTCTTAATTGCAATTTACTTGAACTACTGATAAGAAATTTGGTCTTGTTTAAGATTTAAAGGTGTATTTGCCTTCAATAAATATATATGCAATGTTGTAGTCAAGTCTTTATCTGTATGAATTTAAAACCATCTTCAATTCGCCAAAGTTCGCTAGTCATCGCCAAATCATCTTCGGCTAAATAATTATAGTGAACGATTAATCCAAATACGTTACAAATTATGTTAAATGGTCTTCAAGTGTTTTCTAATCATTAAAAATTACGAAGTAAATCTTCATATTAAACCAGAGTAATTTTCTTCTAATTTCTTAACTTGCTGAAGAATTGTTATAGCTTTTTTAACTTTGTCTTCATTTATCTTTATAACGAAATTTATATCCAAAACTTGAACAGAAGTAATGCAACATGCTGAATATATTAATAATCCGAAAGAGAACCAGTCTATTATCTGGTATAGGGCCAGTAAGCCAGCTAGCAGATAAAATTTATTTGGAAATTAAGAGGCTACAAGAAAATTACAAAGACATCCACTCATGGATAAAAATACATGTTACATGAAGCCAGGTAGGATAATAAAACCCACAAATGATAAGTTCAAATGATGATTTGTGTAAGTAGTACTGATAATGTAATGACAATTTCTCAGATGAAAAGTTTGTGGGGAGAATGATAGTTCGGTAGGAATTCATGGTTATAAAAGTTCATTCCGAGGTGTGAAGATGTAGTTTTAGTCCATATATTTACATGAGATGAAGAGAATGAGGAATGAAAATATTTCAATCAAACATCACCTCATCTCATCTGATTTCTTAGCAGAAAAACTGGTTGATGAGATTACTTGAAAATGAAGATCTTTTATTAATTGAATATGTAATTTCTTGAGGTTTGTTTGTTGATTCGTTTTGAGATTGGGTTGATGTACGCCATTCAAATTCAAGAACTATTTCTACAACACTTTTATTTTATTATATTGATTAATTAAGTATTTTAATATTAGAATGCGATCTCTAAGTAGACGAGAACATTTAATCGTATCGCCATCTGGTGTTCTTGAAGGAAGTTAAAGCAGGAATAATAACTCATCGAACTAAAATCAATATGAATGTTGTTAAGGAGCACCTGGGTTATAAAGGCTTCTTATCCCCGATTGCTAACGATTGCTCAAGTAGATGTGAAATTGAAGGAGCAGCAGTGGTGGATGTTAGCAACAACTTGAAATCACTGAAAAATATTAGTGGGCTGTGATTAGATTTTAATTTAGAAAATATCAAGGTTAGAAAAATACTTGTGTGATCCATTATATGTGGATAGGAAACGCCTCGCAGCGCTACTTATAAGATGGTGAAAAAAAATATAAGGATGATTATGTGTATATAGACGATAAATACAAGATGAAAGTAGAAGTAAAATATAAAAGATGAGAATATATAGCTTATGCTATGTGGAATAATGAAAGTTTAAAGTTTTTTTTTGAGGATGTTAGTAGGATGTAAAGAGTTGAAGAGTTCAAGCTGTTGATATGATCAAAAGTTATATATAATGAACAGATGGGGAGTTATTTATTATCAATTTATGAATGTTCCGGTGCGAATATTGATGTTCCTTGTTATTAAAAGACTACAATTATTCTGTGGAATTTATAGAACAGTTCTGGTTGAAGAGAAAAGAATTGAAGTTGTTGTAGAGAGGAAATAACTTGATGAAGAAATTTTTGTATTAGAGTAGCTTAAGAAGTAGAAAAATTAATAATTAAATGTTAAAAATTGAAAAAAAATTAAAATTAATATTAAAATGGGTACTTACGTATTAATGGTACCTGGCGACAGACTTGGCGGTTTTTAAGTGTCGTCAATCTTTATTATTTGGAATAAAAATATTTTGAAAGTTTTGATTTTTAAATGAAGTGTTTCATATATATTTTATTATTTGGAACAAAAATTTTAAGGGTTGATTGGCGCCAAAAGCTGTGGTTGGCGCGTGTGCTCTTTATTGGCGCAACTATCGCCAAGGTGCCGTTAATACGTAAATACCTTTTAAAATGTTATAGAAACATATGATATAGGATGTTTGAAATGATATTTCTTCAGAAAATAATTGTAAAAAGAAAATTCGAAGAGTTTAAGATGAGTAATTTTTTGTACTCTAATAGAAATATTTGGCTCGTGTCGCCATCTGTTGGATGCGAAAAATTGAAAGGAAAATAGAATATTAGAGCAGGTGTGAAAAAGTTGAGCTGAAACTACTAATTTCGCTACTATTCGATTGCTTGTCAGTATTTTATGCTTATATTCGAGATAACTTAGTAAGGAGTTGCATTTGAAAAGTAAAGGTTAAAATTAAAGAAAATGATAATTTAAATATTTAAGATTTTTTTTTTCTTTTGTATTTGATAGTATTTGTAAAATACTATTCTGATAAAAGTTGAATTAGTGAATTAGGGATCTTGGGTAATTTATTTTAGAAATTATGATGAAAGATGTTTAAACTAACCTTAAATATGTGGGATTTCAAGTTCTTTAGAGATTTCATTATTCTTGAAGTACCATGGCTGTTACTTATTTGTTTGAGGGCTATATCTTGAGAAGAATGAATTTTATTGATAAGGTTGTTTTTTTAAGCTGCTATGCCCATAAAGAGCTGCATTTGAGAAAATTGGGCAGAATTAATTTGTAGATGATAATTTTATTGTTGAGATTCCTGCAGAGGAGAGAATAGAGGATTGTTTCAGTAGATTTAAGTTTTTTTAGTTGTATTATTTTTTAAGCCATGCTAATATTAAGTATGCAGAAACAGTAATTATGTAAACTTAGTTTCTTATCTTCCTATCATAACTAATATTGTTTCAAGAGAACTCCTTAAATGGGACGAAAGTTGCAAGTTCTTAATAATTCATAAAAACTTATTGTGATTTTTAGTTGGCATATTTGAACAAGTAATGCTTATGATTTTACTGATTTTTGAAATATGCATATAAAAACATAAGATTCACATAAATTTCTACATTCTTTATGCATCTATGAAACGCTGGTAATTATTAGATGCAAGAGAATTTTGTATTATTACAGTAATATATTTTGACAAAAATTCTTAATAATAGATTAATAATTAATAAGGATTATTTTATTTTCTGGAATTTAAAAAAAAAAAGTGACAGTTTTTATTTTAAATGAGATTTTTACTAGGAATTTTAGTTACATTTTATTACCTGACGCAAATCCAGCCAAAACATTTTGACTTTAGTTTTATACATTTTTGTTGATATTTTATGAACATCTAGGTTACACATTATTTATTTTCTACATTATTAAAAAGCTTGAAATATTTATCATTTGTTGTATAAATACTTAGTTTTTGATAATGTGCGAATGAAACCTTTAAATTTGAAATTTCTTCAATCTTAGGTGGACGTGATGTCGAGGTTCTTGGACACCCTTGCCTATCAGAAAATTACCCAAATCAAAAGACCAGTCTTCACAGAATTTGGTACCAAATCGTACCCAGATCCGTGCAAAAATGTTTTCTCTAGGTATTTGAATATTTCGATCATTATTAATTGCATAATTGTAACTTTTTATTAAAATTACAAGTAGTTCTATGATAAGGAATTAGTATTTACCATTAATTCTCAAATATTACTTAACCTTGCATATGAAAATACTATACTCTAACATTAATCATACGATAGTATTAATAATATTATTACTACAGTATAGTTTTATATTATAACATATTACTATTGTTAAACTAGAATTCATCAGTAGATGAATTATGATTATATATGTTTAATACTAATACATGTACGGAAATAAAAATAATTATAATACAATTAATTAATTGTCGATTCGATAATATCCATTAAAATTCGTTAAAATAAAGCAATCCGATTTCTTTATATATATTTCACTTAATCAATGATTTGATTTCATTGTTGCTAAAACGTAAGAGCCATTATTTTACTAAGTTTTTTGCCAAAAAAAGCGAAACAATTCCATAAAAAAAAAATGGACACCTTGTCACCATCTCATATCAAACTTGCTTTTATTTGTTGTAAATACACTATAGGGACCTTTTTGGTTGTATTCCATAATTTGAAAAAAATTTTTGGCAAAATGTGAAAAAAAAAAAAAAAATTATTAATTAAAAATTTACTAAGTTTTTCTTTCTCCTTTTCTTATTGTTTTACTGATTAAATTAGGTAATTTTTATTGTTTTGGTCTGGTCCGTTATATTTATGGGGTTACAGTTTATTTGATTTTGATTTAACTATTTTAATAGGAAACAGCTTGCGAATGAATATGAACCTTTGTGGTTGAAAAGTTTCATTTACATTAAAAATAGAACATAAGTTTTTAATTTTTATAACTTAGAATTTAAACAGGTGTTACCACAATTTTCATGTTGTCTAGTATTGAATTGTTGTATTAATTTTATTGAAAATATTATTTATTAAAAGCATGATTATTTAAGTTTTAAATGTGAAGCCTATAAATTTTTAATATCATAATATACTAGGAGCAAGAGATGGACTGTGATCCAAACAGGTATTTTTAGTGGCAGGGAAACATTGAAAAACCAACCAAAAGTGCGCCTTCTGCTGTCAATACAGTGACAGTTTTCAATGTAAAAAGATATATGAAGCTGTATATAAGTTGGTGTTATATTCAATTTACCATAAATTCTATTTTTAAAACCATTAAAATATTAAACTTGGAACAAATCTGCACACAATTTCATGGCATTGTATTATAAAATTATTATGACACTGTTATATGATTATTATTTAATAGTAACAAATCCTATCTTCAAACCTTTCAATCTTTAAAATGTTTAATACATGGAGGCCTTAATTATCTATCAATAAGGATATTTTAGTTTTCAATTGGGAAAGATGTGAAATTAAATCCAGTCCCATTATATGAATATAAATTGTTTTAGCACTTTGTATTTCGATAAGGTTACTCTAACTTATCGTTGACTGAATTGGACGGTATGGAAGAATTCATGATTTAATGCAAATAAAGTCAAATAACCACTATTAGTAAAGAATTAAAGAAGCAGGCAATTAAATATATCATATGGACCAAAATAACTGCCATCCCAATATCCCCTGTCAAAAAGTTATAGTTGGGTCGATGTCAAATTACTAGTTTATTACAAATTTCAATTCAAAAAGCATTTTGAATTTTTTTTCCCCCTTGTAACGTTGATATGCTTATAACTTTCTCTCTGTATATGAACCATCTTCCTTTAAGGTTCTTTTTCTCAATTGGTGCCATTGGAACTGACGGACAACGACTTGGCCAACGTCTATCTGCTGGACGACGAACTCTACGCATCTTCCGAAACATGCCATATCTGGAAAGTAGATTCTGAAGATCTCACGTGCATGAAAAAGGCAAGGCAATACCTTATTTTATAACATTTGTATCTTTAAAATATACTGAAAGTCTTCGACTTGTGATCATTTGTATTTACAACCAATAGGAAATGATAAAATTCATTATAAATGAATAAAATGACTGAGAATAAAATGGTTATTGGTGGAAAAGACCAGAAAAATCTAACTTTTAGGCATGAAATGGCTTTGGAATGTATGGACGGTTAATGTAAAAAATATGTTGTAATTTTTCTTCTAATGCTATATAATAAAGTTCACTGGTTCTTGTAGGTATTCTTCGTATTCTGATATGTATTGAATTATTAAGTTATTTGGGGTTTTATTGTTTTATGATTTTTTACAATTTGAAAAAGTTGAATGCCCAAACAGGAAACTCGCAGAAAGTTATAAGCATGGACTTATAAAGCAGAAGCTTGTATTTGATCGCTAATCTGCTTTTTGTGGAATTAAGCAATTTTGTTTTATTTCCGCATGAGGGAATTCATAAAAATGTTTTAATGTGGAAATTGTAAGACAATTTTGGGTCTAGTAATAATGACATATACTTGTATTGAGAAACCCAGAGGATAGTTTGACTAAAAGGGTGGTATTGCCTACAGCAGAAAAAGAGCGTTACCAAGTAAACACCAAGCATGTGATTTCGTATCCCTTTGAAATTTTTTTTTCGTGTATTGACCCAGATGGGGCGATTGTCAAAACTTAAATAAAAAAAAGTTAATCTAGAGGTTTGGTTAGGATCGAAGTAAAGTTCCTTCAGCTTCTCTTCAATATCCTCTTAAGAGAATTAGACGCGAGACTTCAGATGATAAATATTGTACCAGGCTTGAGGGTGTCTGAAGGTGGCATTAGCAAATACTCTGTGAATCCACATCCAATTTATTGGAAATCTGTTCACTTACAAGCAATTGAAACAAGACAACATAGATTTTGGCTTACTTCGCCTTATATACGAAACAGAAGACGCACATGCGCACTATAAACAAATTTATATAATTCCTGACATGACTGAACAACTGTCTTGGTTGAGCTATTATTGACCATTGTATATATGTATAGTTTCATATATACATGGAAAAATGTTAATAGACTTTTAGTTTCGTGGAACAATGAAACTATTGAAACAGATACGAAAATTATACATGTACTTCGCCAAGAGGTGAAAATCCTATTCTGTTTCTGTTATGATTTTAGCAAACATCCAGAATATTTGTACTGTAGTTTGGGAACTATATATTAAAAGTTGTTCTTCGATCATTTGAAGAGAAGCGGAGTGAGAGTGATAGACCCATGTGTTTAAAAATGGACTATAAGTTTAGAATGATTTAGTCTCCATTTGGCTTTGCAGTTGAGATGATCATTGCATTAGTCATTCTTCAAGTATGATGAAGACTAAATGACTGTATGACGTGAACTAAATTTTTGTTTAATGATTAATAATTATAATAATCAACAATAGATTTAAGAAATTTCACAGGAATTCCAACACTACCTGGAGGTGTATTAGAAGTTTTTTGAATGGAAAATTTTAAATAGTTGAAGAAAAATGGCTTATTATAACTGTGGTAAAAGTTATCTGGTAAATTTGAGTACTAAACTCAATGGTAACGAATTGTTTAGAATGAGATGGGTTGTCTTGAACGTTTGCATTTGTAATGGAATTTATAGCGGAAGTCTATTGATTTATTGCTGATAATAAAAAGCCTATGCTGTGGATACTTTTGTAGATTTTGCCAATGTGATCCGCTTATCAGTGTTTTTAATTATCTATAGCTGGAATAGTAAACAAAGATGAGGCGCTGCTTTTTTTTTTTTTTAGTAATAGGATTCTGTATTGCGAATTTCATCCCAGTAGCTTTGGCTGGATTCATATTTTAAATATTCTTTTGTTGCACAAATGAAGGAGTGAAGTTCAGAGCATGTTTTACAAGTTTTTTACCTGGTTTTGAAGTTTCTTTTATATATATTGAATTATCCCAGGCCAATGGTTTTCAAACTTTTTGAAATCGATGCTTGCGGATATGATAATGCAAATAGACTGAAAGGCTCCAGTTACGTTGCTCACAGCCTACAACATAGAATGTTCTTTTTTAAACTTATGAAATATATTATTACTTATGAATACTTTTTTATATTTGTGAAAGAAGACCTGTTTTTGGAAAATTGCAAAACTACTCTTGAAATATTTTGATATCACCTTTTGCCTTCTCTGTCGGATGTTGGCCATCCATGTCGGATGTTAAGCTACAAAAATAGATAAACTTGTAAAGTCTCAGTCATTTTGTAACTTAAGTCTCATTTATTTTTAATATTGATGTATTGTTGCTCTCTACTGACCGCCTCTGCAATATATATATTAGACAGATTTAAAGGAACTGCTCTCCGTAAACCTAGCCAGTTCTCATCCTCACAAGTGTCCGGATGGAACCGTCTACAACTTAGGTGCCAGTTTCATGACGGGATTGCGTTACCACATCTTGAAGATGTCGCCTCTTCCTTCAGATTCACTCAAAAAGTAAGCTTGGTTCAGCAATTTATATCATTAACAGCTTCATTCGCTAATATTAATATTGTATTAGTGATTGAATGTATCCATTAAGGTAATTGAACACATTAAGTATTATAAGCCAGGCGTGGGTATCACACTTTCGCAAATTTAAGCTCAAACAAATTTTAAAGTTTTTAGGGTAATAATTATATGTATATACATATAAAATATATATATATAATTCAATTACCCTTTTATTAAATAGTTTTATTAATTTTAATGTTTGTTAAAACTTCATTAAGTCCTTTAAATTAAATCTGACTTATTGAGATAAGGAAGAATTTGACAATCTTAAAAATGAAAGTTTTTAATCTTCACAAAACGCTTAATATCCATTAATAGAAAATATTATATAATATATAATGAATTATTTAATATAGTATCTCGTAGAGTTATTAAATTATTATTTGATTGTATAATGCAAGATCTAGCTTTGCTTCCTGCAGAATTTCTTTGTTTTGTATAATATGATGTCGGCTGAAATTTATAATAACATCTCAGAATTATATAAAAAGCTATCTGTCAATGTTTTTTTATTTCGCCATGGACTAGATATAGACCTTGTCTATTCTAAATATCTCTCTTAAATTTTGCTTCAAGTTCTTAAACTGATTTAAACAAGGTCAGAATTTGATTAGTTTTAATAAAAAAAAAAAATGAAAATATTGTCTTTAAATGATTATGTATTCTACAACAAGCAATCATACTTTTTTTTATTCTTTAAATTGCGGTAAAAAATGCAAGATGTGAAGGTACTATAATACATTATCTAATATTTAATTACATTGGATGTTTTGAATTATATCCTTCACATGTTAAAAATCTAAAGTTTTCATGTTCTTGATATTTTAGATATTTTTTTTACCGACATTTAGAAATCAGCACTATTTCATTGTTACATGCATGGTACTTTTTACTTATATTGTAATTACGTAAAGTTTTTGTTTTTATCTGAATGCACACATTAAAAATAAAAAGAAAGTTACAGATTCGCATAATTATTTTATGGAATATAATTAGTATTTACGGAGAATTTTTTTCCCAAACACAGAAAACAAATGTGTTTATTTTTAACGAATGACATTAAAATTTATCCATTAGCTATTTTTCACAGTTGTAATGTTGTGTTATATTGTAGAAACAGTATCGAGTTGCCATAGCATGTATAAGAATTCCTTACTCGCATATTAACAATAATCTTTCTGAAAATATTTGACTTAATAACTGAATTTTCCTGATAGGAAGTTATGAAATAGACGGGTTTTAAATTACCTTATGTTCTCTAGTATTACAACTACTTTGGCTGACTTATTTTATTGCAGAATCGAAGGGATTTGAAAGAGCTTCTATCCTCAGCAGTATCAGTTCTAATCAGAAGACCACCTTCAGTTACTATCACAGTTTCGGTCTGACTGAAAACTACATCCTGTTCCTGGAACAACCGTTGCTGGTCAACACTGTTCGAATGGCGGCATCTGGAATCAAGGGATACAGCCTCAAAGAATGCTTTGATTGGAATCCAGCGCAGAAAGTACGCCTTTTATTTGTTCCAAATTGTATAATTGCTTATGCAATGTTTTCCCCCACTAATAGGGGAGGAAAAACATTGCATAATCATATATGTCATATCGCATAAGCTATATATTCGATATTAAAATTACCTTTTATATTTATTTTTCTGATATTAAAAAATTACCTTTTTATTTTTCTGATATTAATGGAATGAAATTATAGATAAGAATGAAATACTGTACACCACAAAAAATCAATAATGAACTGCAATACCGATCAAAGGTTTTTAGGTCTCCAGCAAATATGAAGATTACAAATCGCTGGGAAAATATTTTCTACCGTTTTTTACTCTCCATCTTTTAAACTCATTTTCCCCTCAAATTTCTTTTATTTTACAATCATGTAAAGAATGATATAATTTAACAGTTAAAACGCTATATATAAATCTGAGAAGTTTTGCTTATATAGCCATTCAACAACTTGGTTGGTATATGGGTCAAAGAACAGACTTGACTAGACCGTGGATATATATATATATATGGGCCGAAAATTATTCCCGCAGGTTATTCACCGCTGTGGATTATAGCCAGCAAAATACGTTAGTAGTATAGCTATTTACATAAAAAAATTGTAATTATATTTCGATATGTTTTATTTTTGAGAATTCTTGTATAATAATTTAATATTTAAATAATGGATGCTTTTCTGATTTTCAGACCCGGTTCCATTTAATCGACCGTGTGTCGGGGCACGAGATCAAGACCAAGTACCAGTCTGAGGCCTTCTTTTTCTTCCACCACATCAACACGTACGAGGAGGATGGTCACGTGATCGCCGACATCCAGGCCTTCCCCGATCCCGAGGTGCTGGATAAGTTCTACCTGAATAAGCTGCGCATGGGAGAGTTCGCCGTCTCGTGCCAGCCCGTCTTCACCAGATTCGTCCTGCCGCTTAAAGCCGTGATTCTGCATTAAGCACACTTTTTTTTTTTTTGTCTTACTTAATCTTAATTTGATATTAAATTAAATATAGGCATGGATTTTAATGTGTTCGACACATTTGTATGTAGCCGTTGAAAACCAATGCCGATATTACAAAGTCAGTGCATATTTAATTGTGTTAAAATGTTAAAAATATGCGTACAGTTCTATCAGCTATTTAGTGGAAAAGTAAATATGCGGTTTAAAGACGTGGAATTATTACTTATCAGGATGCTAGTCAGACAGCCTCAGCGCGAAGAAAATTTGAAAAAATATGAATTTTTATGATTTTAATCTCCTTCTAGTTATGTAATTTAAAATTTAAATGATTAGAAATTAATGTTTTTATTGTAATTAATAATCCTTCGAAATTACCTTTTCTATTATACCCTTGGCTGTTCGACTTTTTTTCGCGTTAGATGAGAGAAGTTTGTTTAGATATATAACTCTTTTCAATCGTGAATGTTAGTTAAATATTGCAAATGCAATCATACACTATGGCATAATGAATGCAATATTTTTGTGGTGATCTTGCAATGATTAATTTACTAGCTAACCAATATGCAAAGATTCAAATTGATTACAACAGATTTATAACAGAAATTTTAACAAATATTTCAACAAAAAAATATCGCTAATTTTGTTAGCAAAATATTATGCTTAAAACCTGAAAATATTATATAGAATCTCCTCAATTACTTCGATAACAGAATTCCTGAATTCAGATTTTTTTTATAACACAATTGATTCATTAAAGAAAATAGATCAATAGCATGATGCAGTCGATGCTTATCTGTAGTAAATTGAATTTTTTGAGAATTTTTAATCAATAATAATGTTCTTTATTCTTATAATGCTATATTTTATTACAGAAAAATATGAATAAAATTAAATTTTTGGCTTAATTTTCCATATTTGTCTAATGAATTTTGTATTTTCTAGAAGATTAAAATACATATCCTAAATTTTCACTGGAATATGAATATTAGAATGATACATGGATAATATATTATAAACAAAACTCGGTTGCATTTAAATATTTCTATTTTATGAGAGTGACGAGCCAATGAAAATAGGCATAAATTGATCTTTTTTCTTTTAACCTCTTCAGAGACATTTCCGTATTTGAAATTTTTGAGATTTAATGATAAATTATAAATCAAACCTCACTCAATCCAGGCATGCAGATTCTTTTTTTCTGAATTTGTCTCACAGTATGCAATGGAAATAAAATTACCCATATATGCATACCCATACGTTTCACACCTATACAGTCTAAAAGATACTTACAAAGTATTGTTATTATGTAATATAAAATAATACCAATGCTTACGATTTTTTATTTTCATTGTTGAAGCTTTTAGTATTCAAGATAAAGACAGTATTTTATATTTTTAAGTAAATACAAAAACGAAGTGTAGACAAACGTGCCAATATCACTGAACAGATTTAAATTTTCAATTCGCCCGACTCATGGCTCAGCGACAACGAGCGCCGCTGGTGAGCATTAGGACTGAGGTTCAATCCGCTGGCAGCTTTGTTGTAGACACTGTTTCAAAGAACGAGGAGACTCGATGGCGTTTGTGATAAACTTTTTGCCTCGTTATTCAGACTACCTGGTGGGAGACTTCCTGTTTTTCTCTCGTACGATACTCTCCCACCCTAAAAGTCCTCTCACAAGGCACTGCCCTCCTTCAGCGTCACGGTGCCAAGTCAGACTTCTACCTACAGATGCTTCATCACAACGGAAGCTATCCCCCCTCTTTCCATCCTTCCATTAGACCACACTTGTTCTTGGACTTATTCTAGATGTTACTGTCTACCAAGTGGGGCAAGAAATAAATTTCAACAACAAACAATTTGTAATTGTACAATACAACACAAATTCATTATTTTCTTTTGAGGATAGTTTGATAAATTAAATTTTATTATTTTTGTAAAAAAGAAGTGTTGGAATGAATGAGAATAAAACTGTTAGCTTTTTTTGGAATCTAACCTTATTGTAACGAATACTGTGGGGTATTTATTGTCTATGTGAACTGTTCTTTTTACAGGATGGGAAAAAGAACGAGAACTTGGTGACTCTGAAAAACACCCAAGCCACAGCTATCAAACAGGACAATGGCAGCATCTTTTTAGAACCCGAACGAAAGGGAGAACCTGGTATTGTTGTTTTCATTCTATTTATACGTGAATCGGAAGTTTAAAAGAATATTTCTTGTAGTAAAAATCTGAGCGTTTCTCGTTACTAAATTGCCGTTTGTTGGTTTCGAAATATAAAATATTAATTTAAAGTTCACTTTTTTGAAATATTAATAAAATTTGTAAAGATAAAAAAAAAAATATAGTGATAAATAAATATTGTGAAATTAATGATTTATAAAACACGATTTTTTGTTACATTTAATTACAAACAAGTAATATAAAAAAAAAAAACTGTTTAAAGTCGATTCCTACTTTTTTTCACTATGTTGCAGAAAGTCCTTTATAAATAGTTTTCATCCATTTTTTTAAGTTTATCTGGCGCCATCTATTGGTAGATATATACAACTTAAATCTAAAAAAAAGCTAAAATTAATTAAATTTAATTACTGAATTAATATTTGAAAAACTATTAACATCAGTGCCATCCACTACAAGTTAAAAAAAAAAATGTATTTGAACTTGAGTGGATGAATAAAAAGTATGTTTTATTAACGATTGAAAATACGAACAAGATATATATAGGGAGAGTGTGAGCTAATAGAAGGAATTTAAAAATAGGGTTAAACGAACACCATTTACTTTATATAAAACAACATTATAGTACTGTTAAATATTAAAAAATAAAAACAAAACTGAGAATAAAAATATATACTTAAAGCAATCCATTTGTAATATTATGGATATTTTCATTCTCTGAATGGTATAACAGGTATCTAAAACTATATAGAGTTAGTATTTTTTTATTTATGTTTAATAATTTTTTACGATTAATATTCATTTATTGCATACTCTTGTTAATAATGAACTATAAATGTTTTAAATATTTTTGAAGTGTATCTAAAGAATTAAAAAATTTCGTTTGTATATTGTGTAAATAAATTTTGATTGTATACTAGATACAATTCGATTATAATTTTTATAAACACAATGTAACGAAATTTCTAGGCTTCGAAATGCCAACCATCAACTATTCCATGTTCAATACGAGGAGGTACAGGTATATTTACGGTACAGGAGTTTTTGAAACTGGAAAATTTGCCAACTCGGTATAGTATTGTGTATCCTTTTCACTTAGCACTTCTGCAAATCAGAATCTATTTTAAAAGCATTACTAAGTGCATATCATAAGGTTTATCATACATGTTTTGTTTCCTTCAACGTGAATTACGCTGCCCATATCACTGGTACATTTTTACTGTGTACATACCTTTGGCGAATTATGGCGATACTTTGGCATTTTGTTAGTGCAGAAGAAAAGTCATGCAATTTAAACCTCACTATTCTCATTGGTTCCTGCGAGAAATGGGTTATAGAATGATTCATGCTATTGTGCTACGGATAATAAATATTAGATGCCCGCACTGTGGTGAACTCATTGAGTGGTAATGGCAGTTTTTTCTTTATTTTGAAGGCAACAACACGATAAGATTGAAGGAGAAACGATTACTAATTTAGAATAAAGTATACAATTATATATATATATATATATATAAATGGACAAATGAAATTTTAGTTAGTAGTCAAGTTCCTTTTTCTCATTTAATTGATAAAGATATTAATAGTGAATAAAATATTAATTGACTTCCATCGTTCAAAGCATAGGCCAAATAGAAGTATATATGTCTGGTTAATTGAAATTTAGGACAAAAATAAATCAGACAGGATATTGCTTCTCATGTTATAATCACATAGGATTATAGCATGTGATAGAACTCAATACGTGATGGAACTCAAACTATTTCGAGAAGGATGTCCGTGAGCTTCATTTCATTAGGGTATGAAATAGGGTCTATGAAATATAAAAAATGTATTCATGAAATAGGGTTTAAATAGGGTCCATGTCCTAGGGTTTGAATAGGGTTCATGACATAATTTGAATAGGATCTATAAAACATAAAATAGAGTTTGAATATAGTCCATAAAACAATAAGGTCTATAAAATATAAAATAAGGCTTGAATAGAGTCCATGAAGTATAACATAGGGTCTGAATAGGGTTCATAAAATAGGGCTTAAATAGAGTCCACCAAACAAGGGTCCATGGCATAGGGTTTCAATAAGGTCCAGGAACAGTAAAGTCCATGAAGGATAAAATAGGATCCATGAAACAAAGTTATTAATCCCTGATCTAGCATGATGGTATGCAAAAATTGATGTTTTACTACAATCGGAGCTTAATTAGTGGCTATGTCACGCTGTTGTGCAAGGTGTACATAATGTAGTACAAACTTTGCAATAACGTGTTTAATTCTAGTACATTTAATATTTTATCTTTTGTAAACTGAACTTTGTGAGCTGTTGCCCATGAATTTCAGATTGACCTATAATAATGTTAGAAAAAAACATTAGTTAGTGAAAAGTGACTAAATGAATTCAGACTATTTTTAAAATTAAAATCTCTTGCAGTTGATCAAGTTGGATAACGTAACTGGTGAAATGACCGTGTGGAAAGAATCCGAAACCATGTATCCCAGTGAGATAACTTATGTGCCAAGACCTGGATCCACAGATGAAGATGACGGTAACATTTACTATTGAAAAATACTTCATTTTTTATCCTTAGTTTAATCGATTTTCATAAACATTTAATACAGGCGACAAAGATGAAACCTAATTCTAAACCTGAAAGTAATTATGATTGAAATGGTTATACTGTAAAATTTTTATTTTTAAAGGAATCATTTTAAAGCATTGTTTTCAAAAATGATTATTATAAAATTTTATTGATTTTTATTTTAAAGCAAGACTTGTACATGAATGTAGTTAAGAATAAAAATATTTCCAAATGAAAGAAAATTTATTACAATTTTTATTTGATTAACAAACATTAATATTGCAAAACAAATTACTCTCCGCCTCCCAAAAAATATTGTTATTACAGTCCCCACTTTCAAAAGCTGTAAAAAAGAATCACTTGAATGAATTAAAATTTGAACTGAAGATACTTGAAGAAGGGGGGAAACGGTACGGCATCGAAAAAGTTCCAAAGTGTATTAATAGATGGCTCTGTAAGCGGCATAAAGAAAGAGAATTCGGCTGACAGTGATATTTTGAATCGAAATTGCAATGTATTTGGCATGAGTTGCGCATTAAACCAACTGTAGTGTTCAATGTGTTTGATTGTTTCTGGTTTTTTGATGGGAAAAAAATGACTTCCAAGTCATTCATCAGTTGTGAAATTGTTAGTGGAAAGCCCAAGGTCATACAGCAAAGGTTTGATGGAAAAATCGGTGAAACTTTTTTTTGATGCCATCTTTTTCCTCCCTTTTTCAAGACCTTCAGTTCAAATCTAAACTCATTGTAACGAGTGTTTCTTTTTTTTTTTATTTTTTTACAGCATTTCGAAAATGAGACTTTAATTATAATCACCCTGTATATGTTATTTTAAATAGCTCATTTTTAACCCGGAATATATAAGCCCAAAAAATTTTACAACTTACTTGGAGTTTTGATTTTAAATATTTCTAACGTCTTAATACAAATTTCGCTTTTTGGATGGCAGGGCTTGACACACAAAGTTCTGGCCCATGA
>BPLR01020026.1:0-38697 GCA_021605095.1 Caerostris extrusa
GAAAATAAAAAAGAAGGAGTTGGATAAATCAAATCAGGTAATACTTACATACATGTGATTTATTCTCATAGAAATAATATAAATTTCATACAATATAATTTTCATAAAATTTAAAGTAGTACATAACGCAATAATATTCAGAACATGAGAATTTTACGGTTATGTAGTACAGGCATCGAGACACGGCGCCATCCTTTTATTGTGGTATATCTTTCGTCTGTGGTGGAAACAAACTTTTTACACCAACGATGAAATTAGTGCAAATAAGAATTCTGCAATTAATTATCGAAATAGCAATAAAAATAGTCATTATATTGTTCGAAAAATGAAGCTACGAATTCCTCTAATTGCAGTATTGCAACCCAAAAAGAAATTTGTGAAAATTGGCGAAAATTCAGGGTTGCAAACACTACAATGTTGCCACTACATTGGTTTGGCAAAGAAATTTTAAAAATATTTAGGGGTGGGCCACCTTATCACTAGGTTTAAAAAATAGATTACGACCGATTCGCAGACCTACCAAATATGCACAAAAATTTTCATAAGAATCGGTCGAGCCGTTTCTGAGGAGTTTGGCAACAAACACTGTGACACGAGAATTTTATATATTAGATTGTTGTTAAAAATATCTTTGTGTTATATGATAACTTATCTTTCTAGTATATAAAATAATGAAATTTAAAAAACTTTGCTTATTTATTTGGCAACATGATATAATAATTGTTATGTAGTATGCATACTAGAAACGAATTTACATCAAATAAAAATGAGTCAAAACCTTTAGTGTTATTTAACTACTAAAATACTAAACAATATTTAATTTTTAACAGCATGAAGTGAGAAAATAATTATTAATTTTAGTTTTCATTTTAAATTACCTAATTATTTATTCAAGATACACTAGTAATCTAATAATTTTTATAATTTTTTAACGTTGTTCCTGGAACAATTTTACAAAAACATTACAAAACCTTTTATTTATTTATTTTATAATTTAAAGTTATCTTCGTTTTAGTGAAGTCCTTTTCTTTAGTTGTTGATTAATTTAATTTTCTAATTACTCACGTTTTATCAAATATCCTATTCTTTTATGAGAGGAAATTCTTATTTACAGCTTTTCAAATGCGTTTTTAAAATTGCTGCAAAACTAGATTAATGACATTTTTTGAAAGTATCTTTTTCAAGCTAAAATATGAGTTTCTGGAAAATTATTTAACCGATTGTTTTGGTTTTTTTTTTTTTTTTTTTTTTGCTTATATCAAAAGGAATAATTACTCTTGGTTTTATAATAATTTAATAACTTTTAATAAAAACTTTTTTAATAATGAAGTTAAGAGAAAAATTGTAATAGATATTTTTAATATTTAATAACCATTGCAAATATATTTATTTGTTTGTTACACCTAAATGGGACCTCCCGTTTTGCAGCTATTATACCATTCACAGGAATGAATGGATATTGTTTTCTGTGAGGACTTTTAATGGCAGATGACCACATGTATACAAGGGAGGGAGTCAGCCAAAAACTCTCGATTACTGCATCGGATTTTTATATCGACTTTTTTTCTGTACTATGATCTCAACTAAAGGATTTGGTTTGGTTTGGTTTGGTTTGTTGCTCTACGGTCATCTTGTGCACACGAGGGCTAAACAAGAGGGACCTACAGCTATCGTGTTTGATACGATATCATGTTTTTATATTTTGATCAGTGATCAAAATATCCTGCAGTGATCATGTTTATATTTTGATCAGTGATCAAAATATCCTGCAGTGATCATGTTTTATATTTTGATCAGTGATCAAAATATCCTGCAGTGATCATGTTTTTATATTTTGATCTCACAACCAGGACTTGCAGTTTAAAGTGGATTCTGAACCCTCACAAACATCCATGCCAGCTCCAGAATTTGAACCCTGTGACACAAAGGCCAGAGCTCTAGCCACTTGGCTGCTCTCAACTAACAGATTTAGAAAAATTTGTGAAATAAATTGAGGACTTTTATTGCACTCGTATGTCTATAAAAACAGTTTTTTCCCCCTTAAGTTTTTGTTTTTTACATTTTTAAAGGTGTTGTATTTGCACTCACTTAAAAGACATCCTCGTACTTTAAATTTTCTTATATCCTCTAAAAATTATTAGAAAACATATTCAGTTGCCAGATTATTATATATATATACATATAACATAAAATAAATAATGTAACGAAAAGTAAAGAATTGGATGTGTAACTTACTATGTTCCAGTAGTCGATCTGAATTTAGTAGGAACATCGCAGAAGTGATTTGTCAAATGGTTTCATAAATAAAAATATATAAGTTTGTTAATAATAAAAATATATGGTGAAAAAAAAAAAAAACAGAATTGTGAATTTTAATACATTATCTAATAAAAAAAAAAAAAAATTTAACTAGTTTTTGGGCGCTATTTTCAAATGATACAGTTTAGACAGTTCATGAAACAAAAGTTTGCCACTGTCTTTGACAGCCAATAAAATTGAGACTATTGCTATTAAGAAAAGAAATAAAAAATAAATAAATATCATAGAGCTGCTTGGTTGACATAAATTCCTTTTATAGTTTGTAATTAATTAGAAAGCAATGAATGAAATATTTTTCTAATATTTAAATCTTTTATTTTTTTTTTTTTTTAATAATATTTATAAAAATTATTTATTATTTTATTTTTTTTTTTTTTAATAATAAGATTTGAAACATGTTTTATATTTTAACTCATCAAAAAAATTCGAATATCCATCCTACAATTAAAATTGTCGAAAAAGAAAACGAGATTTGATTGCTGAAAGACAAGCCTTCATATTATAATTATATGGTTATTTTCGAAACAGACCAAATCAATACATGCGATTTAAAGACATTTATATACGTTATTTTGAGCATAACGTTTGGTTAAGCTATTAATAAAAGTAATAATAACATAACTGCTAATGGTATTTTACTTATAAAATCCTTTTCTATTAAATTCATCACATTGATTTTTTGCAGTAATTTTTTTAAGGAATAGTTATAAATGAACTGTTTCCTTTGAAAGTGGTGTAAGTCCATTTTATAGTATATGGAGATATTTGAAAGTTTATTTTGAATGGTTTGAAAAAATATTGATACACATTAATACGCTCGTTATATTTATATTTATATATTAAATATTAAATGATTTTAAGTTTACAATGTGATACATTTTAAAAGTATTAAGTAAAAGAGATTTATATTTCGATGACCTCAAATGGACTCAACCACTTTCAAAGTCAACAAAATGTAAAGAATTATACATTTGTGAAATATTAAATATGGGGTTTCAATTTAATCAAACCCATTTTTTACGAAATTTATATTAAATGTATCAAATAAATAAATAAAAAAGACATAATTTTAATATTTCTTCGGGTAATGCCACTTATATTAATAGGTGCCATTGTTAAATTTTATCATTACAAGAAAGTTTTTTGAAAATAGCAGTGATGTTTTGGAGGAATATAAGATGATCCATCCTATCATTGAATCGTTTAGATGTCATGATGATATAAGTTGTGAATATTATATTTTTAAATTTTTGTTATCTTCCTCGTCTTAGGGATAAATCTAATGTTTTAAACTCTGCATTTTCATCAAATTAAGTTTTATGCAGCATTATATATGGTGAAGGCACACTACTAATAGCGTTTACAACTCTAACTATGGAATCCTCTTCCGATTATTTAAATGAAATCAACTAATTTCCAGAGAACGAACGAAAACTTTTATATCTTTAACAGTGTTGCCACACATATAACAATGAAATAGAGAAATTATGTAGCATAATTTTTGAGATAAATAATGTCTTTGCAGAAAGTGGACTTGCGCAAAGACAAGATAATGAAAATTTTGAAAGATTTTTGGGGGAAGTGTTCATAGATAAAAACTCATAGCAGATTGCATTCATCGTTATCATTAATTAACGTTTTGTCAAAAAATAGACTTGCGCCCCTTTCAAAGAAAAACAGAATAATTATCTTATTTTTTTGTCAAACTGATTAAATCCATTAGTTAGGCGAAAATTATAATACAAATAAAAATTATTCCAAGACATACAATTCTCGCTAGATAAGAGATATGTCCATTATAATACATTATGCAATGTCTGATTTTTATTCTCCTAGAAATTAAAAAAAAAGTAAGTATACATATAGTTTTACTACATTAATTTCTCACGTTAAGTTATAGTGTTACTAAGTTAATTTCTTTGGCAAAATGAACATCAGAATTATTAATCTATTAAACTTGCAAATTAACTGCATTATATAAATAAAAGTATAATAGGTTTTAGCACTTTAAACATATTGTATATCTAATAGAAACTACAATTGTATACTTAATTGCAATCTAACAATTCAAAATTGAAACGGTGTTTTTATTATAAAAAGAAACCCTAAAAAAAGAGACACAAATTTCTTTTATCGTAGATTTTATTAATTTCATGATTTTGATATACAATGAACGTTGAACATCAGGCACGAGTTTGACAAAAAAAACTCATATATATACACAAATCAAAAGCACACAGAAAGCTATGATGAATCGACTAGTTGATTTTACAAATTAAGAAAAAAAAAATCATAATCAATCTAATGCAAACTATACAATGGTAGAAGGGATGTAGAGAATTAAGAAAAAAAATCAGATGAATAACAATTGGACCTCCATGGAAAATACTTTTTGCAATTCAATGCTCTCTTTATAAAAGCAGAAATGCTTCATTAAATCTGGGGAAAAACAAAATATATTTAAGAAAAAAAAAATACAATTAAAATTAATTGTAATAACAATGACAATGAAATAATTAAAGACAAAGACATTTTGTGCAGTAAGAATATATACGTTGCTGTTTTGGTATTAAATAATCATCCTTTATTATTCCGCCTGTAATAGTTTGATAAGACAAAATCTACTATACTTTTGCACATCAAATCATTTCGTAAGAATTTTCAAACTTTTTTTTTTTTTTTTTTTTTTTTCTGGTTTCAAGTCAAACTTTTGATCCCAAATAAATAATATAATAAATTAATTTCATTAAATGTAGTTTTCATTGAAATATATTAAATATAGCAAAGTAACTAAGAATATAGCAACATAACTAAATGGCAAAGTGTTTGCATAAATAATTGCGATTATATTCCTATTCGCAACTTTCATATTAAAAAGCATTACCTTTATTAATTGTTTAAAAGAAAATATAGGAAATTAAATCGCATTTTATATAAACTTTTAAATTAAAATTCCTTTCTTTTATTCTTATAATAATCTTATTTTTTTTTATTCTTATAAAGAAATCTTTTTTTTTTATTTTCAGTTAGAGAAGCAAAGATTTTAGTGGCAAAAATTAAAAATTAAATTTTAGTTAAGTATATTTCTAGATAAACGTGAAAATTCTCCCCCTTTTACATATATATCTAAAAAAGAAGATTTATATGTTTTTTTTTAATAAAATAAACCTCCATAAAGATTCTACAAAATAATAATAATAATAAAAATCTTTTTGTTTTTTTGAACATTAACTAAGAATTTCAAAATAGTTAAGAAAATAAGAATATTAATAGACATTGTAAATTTCATAATGATTATCATCAAACTTGCAGCAAAAATTATAAATAAATCCTTCGTTTTTATGGTTAAACAAAAGTACAATTTTTCATATTCTGGTCTGATCAAAGGTAACAAAAAAATGCTTTGTACGCTGAATCACAAACTTTGGAAATATGTTTCACCATAGCAGTGAATAGGCATCTTCATATATCTTCTTGGCTGTCTTCATATACAATATACACGCGAATTAGTTCTAAAAAAAAGATGCCTTTAGGTATACATACAGGAGGGAATACAGACATATGGAAACGGCGATTCTCGTTTAAGAAGTTGTCAATAAATAGACAGTGGATTTTAAAAAGTTCAATCTTTGCAACAAATACTTCAAATGAAGGTAATGCCATTTTGAATACAGTTACTATTCATTTTTATACATAATGGAAATAAACATTTTCATACATGCAGTAGGTATTTATTTAAAAAATTTAAAACTACAACAAATATATGTTGCAATTTTACTTTTAAAACGCATTTCTTTATTATCCCGGTCTACATTAGATCAGATATGAGAAAATTAATAAGAGATTTAAATATTACAAATTTATAAGATTACAAGTAAGGTGCATTGAAATACACCAACAAAACGAATTTCACAAAAATAGTTTGTGATATCTCACAACGTATTCCATGGTAAACTAAAATTACATAAGTCCTTCGTAAATTCATGTTATACATTTGGGATAAAAAAAACTCATACATTTTAAAAAAGAGAGATTTTTTTAATAATAAGTACTCAAATATTTCATTCATTTCCATTTTAAGTACTAAAGAATATAGCACACACTGAAAATGGAAGATATACAAACTACAATATAAAGAATACTTAGAATATCTACACAACGTCTGTTCAACATCGTTAAGTCTTCACATTGTTTAAGTCTGTTTTCTTCAAAGTTTATATACAAAAACAAGCACTTCAGGACACAAAGACTCCTGTTCTTGTTCAATAGCTCCCATATTCTGGAAGTCATAAGCACATCTTTTTATAAATAAAGCTGATCGTCATTGAAAAAAAAACACCTGATTGACTTACAGGTGTTCCAAAAGTGTGCGAATTTTAGACAGAGGAAAATTTTTTCACACCGTCCATTGAATTGTAAGGTTCAGGGGGAAAAACCCGGCCATACCAAAATAATAATTAGAAATCTTATACAAAAATACGAATAGGACATTTTTTTTTTTTATTCATTTTTACAAACAGTTGAACATCTAAAGATTTAAATTTTGAATTGGGAAAAAAGATACTGTACATTATAATATAACAAACATTTTTTTGTTTTTCACTATGTACAAGTACGTCTTCTTCATGAGATCTGTCCCAATACAAAAATGAATCCATAAATGCAAAATATAATCTTCAATGCTTTTTATAAAGAAATTGAGATTTCTTCCTATTTCATGGCATTGCTTTCTCATTGTAGTTTAACTGGATCTTTCTAAAACTATTTCTAAAGGAAAAATCAATCTATAAGAAAATGATTTTTTTATAGTACTTGGCACGATTTGCAGTAATTTAATTTTAACAGTTCCGAGTTTTCTATACAGTGTCCTACAATTACAAACAATGAAATAACACATTTTGCAGTTCCTCTATCTGAATTAAATGACATAAAATATGAGAAAATGGTTACTTTAACTACGACATCTATACATTTAATTTTACCCAAGGTCATTTGCAAGTCGAAAATTCCTCTCATTGGTCAAAATATACATCCATAATTATTTTTAAGTATGTGTTGCCCCCTTCATAGTAACACAATAGAAATTACCGCTAATATACGGTAATAAATATAAATGTATTAGAAAAATAGAACTTTAAAAATTGATCACAAAAATATTTTTTAAATGCACGTATATACTGATGATGAGAAAACATAAATATTGGTTATAGATATGTTATTATACTTATAATTCCTTATAATAAATAAAATGTCAGAATGACTTTTGAAAATTATGAATTTATAATTACTATTTTATAGCAGATTTTAACTACTACTTTTATTATTTGAGTTATGTATTTATTATACTATTATTATTATTTAAATAAAAATACCCAAAACAAATTTTATTTATTTTAATGTTTATTTTTCTCTCACTCTCTCTCTCTTTTTTAAACTTTGAATGATTTATTAATTTCAGGCAACTTTGACGGTTTGTTTAAGAACTTGAAATTGTGTAATTATTCGACTACACTGAATCTAAAAAATTGATAATGACAATGAAGTTTTTTTTTTTTTTTTTAATTTTATTCATTTATTTATTTTTTTTTGCAAATTTACAAATTTTTTATAATAAAAAAAAATCAAATTTAAACCAATGAAAATAACATTGATTTCATTAAAATAACTTAATTTCGTTTATTTCATCTAAATTTTGAATTATGTGACAGGTAAATTATTTACAGATATTCTGAAGTTTCCTTAAATAATATAAATATCATAAAAATCCTTTTTAAGGCATTTCAAAATACTGTCAATTTACGGAAAATCAGATTTTCATGAAATGGTTACTTTAACATCTATACATTTTATTTTCTCAAGGTCATTTCAAGTCGAAACTTCCTTCTCATTGGTCAAAATATACCTCCATAATTATTTTTATTATTTATTAGTATCCTATAAGGATACTAACAGCATATATATATATATATATGTATATATATATTTTTGGTTTGATAGAAAAAACAATTACCAAAAAAAAAATTTCATAGTGTTGTGAATTGTAAACAAATGAAAATTTTCTACTATTTTTAAACATGTCAAATTTATAGTAGATATTTTCACTTTTTTTTTTATGGTGATTTATTGTAATACTTCTCAGGTCTTATTTTCACAGACATAAATAACAAAAAAAAAAATCCATGATTTTTCTCAGTCGATACAGTGTTTGTCATCATCTTTTATACATCATTATGTGTAAAATAACAAATCATATATAATTTTTCAAGTTTCATGTTTTTTTTAGGTTCTTGCGACGAAAAAAAATTTATTTTTTTAAAGATTCGTCGCACTACATCACTTGTATCAATATTAGGTTTCTGGTTGTTGTTTTTTTTAACCCTTTTAAGAAGCGGCGTTATTTCCGGTTTCATTCTTCTTTTCCTCCTCCTCCCGCTTTCGGAAGAAACCCCTGTGAGTCTGGCACTCGAGCACGGTTACGGTTAATCCGTCGTTTATCGTTACATCCGTGATAAGGACCTGATCCATCACGGGATTCTTCTTCAGCCACACTTCGGGCGGAGGCACGCAGCTGGGGAAGAGCGAGCGGTTGCTGCTGTAGTTGTTGTTTTTCGGCTGCAGGAGGGTGGGGTGGTGTGGAGCGGAGGGGCCGTTGGGAGAAACATCTGGTTTCCTCGAATCGTTGTGATTGTTCTCCTGATCCGAGTGGTTGGCGGGCGATTCGGCCTTCTGCTCCACGTTCGATTCCGGGCAGCTGCTACTGCCGCCGCTGTCACTGCTTGGAGTCATTGTTATTGTTCTCTTACTGGGCGTCGTGGCAGACGATTTTGGACCAGGCTGCCCCGCTCTGGACAGCGCCTGGCCTTTCTCTTTCGTCTGCTGGACAGGTTTTTTCGGAGTTTTAGGGATGGGAGAAGGTTCCGCGGACTCGGTTTGCTGTTGGGTTGTCCACTTGGGGCTCTTGGCGGACATCCTGGCCATCTTGGTTGGGGGTGGCGAGGTGGAAGGCTGACCTTGAGAGTGTTCGTCGCGCTTGGCCGATTCACAAACTGGATCCGCGACAGGCGACTTGCTGCTGCCATTTGTTTCAGCATCTCCCGAGGAACTGGAATCGCTCGAGGGGGGTTAATCCGACATCGATGGAGAGTTCGTCCCCATCTTCGTCGACAGATCGCTTGCGCTTAGAGCTCGCCCTGTCCTCTTCCACCCCTGCGCATGCGTCGCTGTTTTCTCCAGAAGATTCTTGAACGTCGTCGGCGACCTGGTTCGAATCGGAGTCACTAGGTGGCGTTGGCAGCACCTCCGCTTCCGGGGGTGTCGTCGCGGCGGACTCCCCAGACGTGTTGTCGTCGGAGGAGTGTCTGCTGGAACTGCCATCTGCCTTGGGGTCCTTCCCTTGTTGCGGCACAGAGGCGTCACTCCGGCTCTGCAAACAAATAAAGAGATTATTGACAAAGGCGGTTTAAGGGCAAATATGGGAGGAATAGGTAATAACAATAAAAGCAACGGGTGTTATACCCCCACACACACCTTCCTCCTGTACGTGTGGAGCGATTGCAGAACTGAAATGGGAAATGGATTCGGTTTTTTTTTTTTTTTTTTTTTTTTTTTTTTATTGTGGCCAATGAACTGTACTCGGCAGTTCATCTATCAGAAATACTCAAGAATAATAGATACTAATATCCGGGGCATTAAAACGGGTGACACGGAGCAGCGGAATGTATGTACTTCTTCAAATTTGAAACATACATTACACTCATTTTGGTGGGAAAGGCAAATTAAATGCCAATAAAAATACACACATTTTTTGCATGTATGAATTCAGAATTAAAATTACCAAGTATTTTAATGAGATGTATGAAATTTAATAAAATAAGAATTAAAATGTTAACACCTATTTATTCAAAGACTATTCATTATGACGAAATTATTTAATACCTGTAAAAAAACTTAATAAAATGAATGTTTCAGATGAATTGGAATAATTTAAAATATGCAAATAATATATATATATTATATAATGATTAATAATTTTTAAACAAAACCCTTTGCATTTACATAGTTTTAGAACAAACAAAAAAATTTTTTTTTTTCCATCATGTTCTGTATGTTAATGACAATATAAATTTCAAAAATTAAAAACTATTGCAAAAAAAAAAATATTATTCGAAGATAAAAATTTATTTACTTATTTGTTATTTCAAAGTAATGTTCAAATTACTTTGACTGACATAGAAAAAGAAAAAGCTGAGTTCATTAAGCATTACAAAATTTGAATTTATATGACATATGCATATTATTGGAAAAATAAATCTTGCATATATATATTGACAACGAGCATACTTTTGTAGCAAATTATTATTAAATATAATATATTAATAATAGAGAGATTTTTATATACATTAAAATAATTTAAATTTTACTCAATCAAATACATCAAATAAGTAATTCTTTTCTTTGAAGTTAAACTTTCAATAAAATAATTAATAAAATTAATAGTTTTAAAATAATCCAAAATGTTAAAGAACAAACCTATCTTGTCCTAATAATTATCTTAAAACAAAGTAAAAATAAATACCCCCCCCTTTCTTTTTATAATAAAGCTTCAAACTAAGCCAGTTTAATCAAAACATATTTATTATTTTCCCATCTTAATATTTTAGAAATCTCACTTTTTTTTTTTTAAACCATTTTAAAAATTTCTTCTTAAAACCTTTCAACTGCATTCATATATTCTTTCGTTTTTCACCAAAAACTGAAGAAATCATTAGAACTATTATTAATATTATGATGTATTTTAAACCGTCATATTTATTTGATTATTAATATGATATATATCATAATAATAATGATGATATAAAATTGGAAAAAATGAGGAAATTGTTCATAATTAATTGTTTAAGTATTAAAATGATAAACTTATATTTAAAGTTTAAAATTTGATGAACCCCAAATTATCATTACAAAATCTGATTTAGAAATGGAAACAATATAAAATATAATATTTAATTTTTTTACTTAATTAAAAAGGTCTAATTTCAGATATAATTAATGCAATAATTCAGATATAATTAATGCAAGAACATTATCCATGTTACCAACAATTAAAAAAAAATGCAATTTGAAGCAAACTAAAATTAACAGCAGGTTCATGACTTCCTATTGGATGAAATTTAATGGCACATGCAGATATCCAATGGAGGAAAAATCATGTTTACCCCCCCCCTCAGATAACAATTCAAGTTGAAATTACTTTCTATACTTCAAAAGTCTTGGTTATCAGATTTAATTCAAAGTAATTTTATTTTCTGCATTATTAAAAAATTATACATAACAGAGAACAAGCGGGAACGAAGAACAGTTTAGAAATTAATATTAATTAATAAATTGTCTTTTAGCTATTTTAAGATAAAATAGTGATGAATGTATTTTGCTAAAATTTAATTTATAACCGATTGTAAAGCAATTGCAATTAAGAGTTATTTTTAACTTAATAATTTGAATGAATTGAGTAGTATTGATAAAGGGCAGCAAAAGAAAACCATATCCATTTTTCTGAATAAAAAAAAAAAAATGTAACTATACAGTTAATTTTGAGTATTTTATGTTTAATAATGATTATAAACATAAAATACTCAAACTTAACTGCATCAAATTAAAGATTGATATTTCTTTGTATATTTATGATGATGTACAAAAGAAAACCTACACAGTGATATACCAGGTGATCCAAAAATAATAGAAAATTAAAAAATTTAATAATTTGAAAAAGCATACACAAAAGATGACTTTGAAAAGTAAACATGATGTTTTCATGCAAGATGCATGGAAACACACTTTTTATAAAGAAATAAAACATTTTACTGACTGAATAGAATACATTAATAAAAATAAATAGTACCATAGTTGCTGCCTATCGCAATTTACAGAGATCTTTTTGCCGCCTGATTAATCGAACAATGCAAGACTGCACACACTGATCAATTCAACTTTCTTGTGATGTACATGAATTTCAGACATAGTGAATACTGAAATTAAACTTTCAACATTTAGCATTTATTGCCAAAATTAAATGCTTTGCCATGGTTAGACATGCTTTCAGCAACAAATAAAACACTTTTTGCTGAGCTAGATTATTATAATTCTGTATGTGTAATTGCAGCATTGCACATCTAAAATTTAATGAGTGGAATTAAACAGAAAAAAAACTGACTTATTCTCCATTAATAATTTTAATGAAATGCTTTACGTGCATTAACAGTTTAAAAAATAATGGAAGCAGCAAGATACCTAATTATGCATGAGATTGTTACTGATTTTGCACGAGAAAGACGCAACACAGATGCTGCGAGTGCTAAAAATAAGATCTTTTTATGGCCCTGTATACAATCACTGAAGATCATACTCAAAAAGCATCCTTTCAAAATCAAACAAGTACAGCAATTGAAACCAACCAATTTTATACGAGTCATGAACATAGAAATTGGGTTATTCAACAGATGAAAAAAAAAAAAAAAATTAGAGGCCCAATACTCTGGTTGTGCTGCTATTTTAACGTGTTAAACAGCTCTGTAAATAACTTGCTGAGGAATGAGGAGGAGAGTGGAAGGGTAAAGAAACAAATGAATGGAGTACATATTTATTCAAACTAAACGATGTTATAATACTAATGGAAGCACAACTTGAAGTAGGCCACCTAAATTTTGTACTGCCACAGAGTTTTCTACAATAAGGAAATGAATAAAGAAACAAATAAAATTTATGTTCCAAGTCAAAGGAATTTTTGGAAAAGTTATATTCAATGATGGTGTTCCAGTTGGTGGGTTACAATGGATTCAGTTTAACAACGGAGCCCGTGCACGCATTGTTTATCTGGCATACGACTTTTGAACACTTAATATCACTTTACCTTCAATGAATTTTCTTGAATTTTGCTTCCACCTTCCTTGCGTATAGCGGCAATTTCAACTCTTATTTCCTGCCTGTACTTCTTATTTCACACATAAAATAAATTTTAATTTAAAATTATAAATTTTATTTCATTGTAGGTTTTAATGTTTTTTTAAATAGATCACACTAAGATCTTATATACGAGTCCTTGATCGCTACCGTAATATATCTGGATCCCAAAATATAATAGCAAGAACTCTGCAATCAGAGCTGGATTCTAGACAAATTACTCATTACATGATGCATGGCTCTCTCCCTCCCACTAGAATCTTTTAACCTTCCTCTACATGACAATAAATTTAGACTTTCAAAATTGCATATAATTTTAAAGTTAAAAACATTTTAAAATGGATATGAAAACATAATGCTGCAATTCTTAACCAGCTACACAAACAAACCGATTGAGTGGAAAAGTACTCATATACAAGTACAGTTATATAAAATTCTTTTAATATGCAAAAGTGATATAGTGGTCACTGCGTCCTTATTACAGGCCACTTTGGTGCTAAACCCTGCTTTGTAAAAGAGTCCATAGTTCCACAGCGCAACATTTAAATAGGTAGGAAAATATATGCAAATCACAGTTCATGCCCAGCATTTGCTGCGACCAATATTTGGCCATGTCTCTAGTTACTTTTTTCTTACACAAATAGCCACTTAAGTCTACAGACCCTAACACTTTGCGACTATTTAAAGTAATGGTTGTACAGAGATCAGGAAAACACCTATTAGGTTGAAAGAAGATGCTTGTCATCATGCATTATATCTGAAAGCAACTCTCATGAAGAGTGACCAATACACTGAACATTTGCATTCTTAGCTCAAGAACTGCACTATGATACTGCAGAAACACTACTAATATAACTAAAACCTCATTTGATATTAGCAAATTCAACTATTTTCATGAAACTAGTGTTTGTCGCAAAGAAAATTTCATTTTTTCTCTAAAAGCCAATCTTGTTATCTACCTGTCTCTCTCTCTCTCTCTATATATATAGCAAAATTGGCAGGGATACTTCTAATACAAAAACTAGATGAACTGAATTTTTTTTTTTTTTTTTGAAATTTGATCAATATTCATTAAAAAATTACCTAATTAGGATATGCCAATAGATGACTTTTTATTTTATACCAATTTGATAACTTTTGTATTTGGTGTATGCTATTGTACTGTTCATATCCAGGCGGACATAAAATAAAACAAATTAACAGATGAATTGTAACCACCTAAAATTTTGTTTACAAAATAAGATAAAAATTACATAGCAATTTTATCAATAAAAATTTTGTCAAATTGCAGTTCGAGGAACAAAGAAATATAGAGACTTTTTTGTTTTGCCGCCTAAAAGATAATTTATTTTTGGTGAACAATGAATGAGTAAGGAAAACAATCAGATTTTTTTTTCCCCATGTCAGCAAGCAGTCCTAGATTTCAAAATTTGATAGCTATAGGAGTGAATCAAGGAAGGGGAGAAATATAGTATGGAAGAAAAAGAAAATATTTATAGGAAAATATACTTCATTGAACTTAACACTGGTTTTTATTGTTAAATTTGCAATGCCACTCATATAAAAAAAAAAAGTATTGAATCAGATGTTAAGAGTTGAAGAAAGCGCGAAGATGCTACCTTGATAAGAAGTGAATCTAAATAAAAAAATTGATAAGCTTTATTTTTTGAAGCCATGCAAAACTGAGTTAAATGTGCTACTAATCAATATTTGTCAAATTAATGATTGATTACTTTTCAGCTATTTTGAATTACCCCATATATATATAATACCATATATAAAAATAGATGTTATTAAAGTATTTTGAATTTAAAATTTGAAAGTTTTTTTTTTTTTTTATGTATATATATAATTTTCCAGTCTGGTGATTTGGGGTTTGGTTTCTAATTCTGGGGAAGATGAATTTGAGATCCTTAAAACAAAATAAACTTTAACTTTTTTTTTTTCTCTTTTTCCTATACCCAATCCATGGATGCGCGCATTAAATCTACAACATAAGGATTTTCATTCCAAATTTGAAGATACCAGAGATCAACATTGACCAATTGAAATAATGGCTAGAAATAAGCATTAAAATTTAAAGGCCAATGTTAAGAAATAATATTGCTTCTATGCTAGAAAAAAATATTTCTAACCCAATCTTCAAAAAAATGCCTCATTGGCAATTATATATAAATACTTCTTTGTAATATTACACTGATCAAAGACTCTTAGTTACTTTTTTTTATATTTTAGTACTAGAGAAATATTAAATCTAAAGATAACACTAAATAATTAAAACATATAAATATAAAAAAGATATATGCATACCACATTAATATTAAATATTTAATTCTACAGAAGAAAATAGTTATTAAAAAAGATCATTACAATCATTTTTGAAAAAATCAACTTAGATTTTTATCTGAAAACAAAAAATTGAAAATGTTACACAGCATTAACTGAATATGCATAAAAATTCATACAAAAAAATTTAATAAAAAAAAATATTTTTACCAGTGTTCTGTCTCGCTTAGGTTTTGGGCTCTTTTAGCAGGGCCACCTGCTTTGTTCTGGCTGAAATAAAAAAGAAAAAATACTTTAAAAAAAACCTTTAACAGATGACTTTACATTTATTTTAATAAATATAAATAAAAACTATTACATAGCTAATAATATAACATTTAAATTATAATAAAATCAAGAAACAGTAATAATAAATTAAAAAAATTGTTTTAAATCATATTATTGCCAAATTATAATTAACTTAATATCTATTCTTCTGGCTTTTAGCTATTTTATTCACATTTATATTATATCTAATTTACAACAGATTTTATTGCTTATCCCAAAAACAGAATTTTTTTGCAAAGCGAAAAAATAAATAATAATGGATTATATATTATGCATTTCAATAAAAGTTAATAACACACTCCTACACTAACAAAATATATTTTAATAATTTCTATAAAAGAACACTTCTTTGTCATAATTTACATATTAAATTAATTATACAGTATAGATATATGATGGATAAAATCATTTATGTTATTCAAATAATTTTTTTTTCCTCAAAAGATGCAGTTAAAGAATTTACATAGAAATTTTCAAGAATACTTTTTAAAAACCATGTTAATTTTCTTATTATATTCTACGAATTCCTTATTACAATATAAAAGTAATTGTTATTTCTATTTGTAAAGTGTCATGCAAAAATGCTATCAAATAATCTCCAATCTAACAAATCGAAATGTTTGATATGATCTGAAAAGGTTTAAATACTTGAGAGCTTATAGAGAGTTTGATTTGGTAACCAGTTAATTGAGAAATACAAAATGACCTTGTGACAAAATTAGAAATTCATTATTGATGGTTTAGACACTTTTTATAGAAAATCAGTTTAAATTACAAACATTAATATAATTTACATTAACATTGCAGTTTCAATTATAAACACAGAGATGTCAACTTGAAATTAGGTTTCAGAATTATCTCACAGGGTTTTTTTTTTTTTTTTTTTTTTTATAACTGTCAATAGTGAGTTCGTAATATGCACAAATAAAGTGCAGGATGGGGAAGGACTGAATCATCAGCTGCCAGCATTGCTGCTTTCCGAAATGAGGGGTTGACGGTGACTGAGCAAATAAGAGTACATATGAATATGTGTATATGCGCCTCATGGATAATCGAGCTGCCAAGAGGGAACTTTTTGAGTTTTCTAACATACAAGAACACAAATGTAGGAAATTTGCCACTAAAAATTCTCCAGAAAGGCAGTGACCTCTCCTCATCATCCCAACGGTGGGTTATTTGTAAATGGTAATGAAGTCAACTGATGTTAAACAAAAAGAAGAATAGGAGGATTATGTATTTGGGCGAGTAAATAATAAACACATAATTATTTTACTGATTCAATATTTTCCAATCAAAATAACCATTAACTTTATCACAAAATTTAAAATAACAGATGTACATTAACAGCCATAGCTATTTATTATATTATTAAATATTCAATTTATTGTATTAATACAGCAAATGGTTTAAAGAAATTCATGCATGTTTTGTATGAAATAAGAGTTAATTTAAGACTTAATACTACTAATACATATACTGAAATTATTTGTTACAGATTTGATTTAATATACAAAAATATATATGCATAATTTTTTTAATACATAATGCTACAAAACATTTTGAAAAAGAAAATGGAAGCCTTGTAAATGTAAAAACCTTTATGGAATTTTATAATAAAATGCTATACATAAAAATTTTAAATTTATTAAACTCTGTCCCCATTTCATTCAAAACCTAACAGATTTACAGTTCTTTTTAATTTCAAAAGAAAAATATAATAACAGCAATATCTACTAGTGTTCAAAAACTAACAAAATTCACATTACATTTACAACATTTATATGCATTTTCAAGCAGGCTTTATAAGCACATGTGGCATTACACAGTTAAATTTTGTGGATTTTTATTTTTATTTTTTTTTTTTTGTAACATTAAATAAAATTTAAAATGAATAACTACTTATGTTTGGATTATAAAAATGAGGCGACAAATCCTGAGAAAACTGAAAGTGAGGAAATATCAAGCATATTTCAAGAGAATTTAACGTAACATCCAGTATTGTCGAATTTATGGGAACAGTTAACAGATCTGTTGAGGAACGCCCATGGTCACAAGAATCTGAGTTGCAAGAATTACTTCTTCTAGAAGGAAGACTAGAGATAAATTGAGATTCCAAGGTAACCAGCTGTTTTTCACTCCTGATCACAGAAGAGCCCATTTAGCATGGTGCAGATTACAGTGACTTTGGACCAGAGATGAGTGGGAGACTATTTTATTACCTGATGAATCCTGTTTCAGTTAGCCAATGATTCTCTACATAAATGTTTTGGCCATGAAAAAGAGATCTGCTATGTGTCCTCGAATTTCTGAAAATGACTACTATAGCAGTGGAGATTAGATAGTTTTGACAGATTGTCATTGTCATGTAGTTAAGTTGTGACTACTGTGGTTAATCATGAATAATGTTATTAATTTGATGTCATGTAATTAGTTTAGCTACTTACGTATTAATGGTACCTTGGCGACAGTTGCGCCAAGAAAAGCACACGCGCCAAACGCAACTACAGATTTGGCGGTTTTTAAGTGGCACCAATCTATTCTATTGGTTTGGTAACCTTAGTAGCTGTTATATTGGCGACACTTAAAAACTGCCAAGTCTGTCGCCCAGGTACCGTTAATACGCAAGTACCTTAGTTTATGATAGAAGTATAGGAATGAGATCTTGAGTTCTATGTTTGCCTATTCAGGGATTCAGTTAGTTCTGATCTAATCGACAACACCACATGTCCACATATAGTTCTTCTGGTCAACAAATTAGTGAAACATTCCTTTCCTACTATTTTTCAATCACTGAAGCATCTATTCTTTTTCGTTGATTAGATGTTTATGCAATTTTAAAAAGTGATAATTTCTATAGCCCAATATTTAATATAGATACAGATATACAAATTAATCTCTCAGTTTATCGCTGAATTATATTAAAACAACAAATAAAATTAATGAATGCAAAAAAATATAAATTTTAAAATTAAAGCACTCTCCATATATAACGAACCACAATATCATGCTAAAAGTTCCTTACGCTAATCAAATGATTTTTTTAAAAAAATTAGGGTGATTAATTATTCCCACCATGCAAAAACTAAAATAAATGAATCAATCAAAATCGCATTTCTTCAAATGAACATTAAAGCAGAAAATAATCTAAATATTGAAAACTGCTTTAAACATTTAAGAAATTGGCATATTTAACATTAATTCTAAGCTACGACAGTATCACTTTTCATTAAGATAAATGGTACTAAATCAATTCATAACATAGAATGAATGAAATTGGAATAATTTAATTGTAATTCGTCAATAGTAGTTAAAATATTTCTACACAGTAAGACTGAAATATGGACAATCACATCAATTACAGACAATAAATTTACTTCTCAATTTTGATTTTATTTTACCAATAAGATATGTTAAAATTTTTATCATCAAATGTGAATTTATTTAAAATGGAGTAAGATTTTAAAATTTTGCTAATAACACAAGAAGATAAAGCAAATTAGGTTTTTGTAGTTGAAATTAAAAAAATATTTCTATATTACATTATTAATCAATAATAACAATAAAATCAAACACTAAAATTTATAAAAATAAATAATTTAATAATTAAATCCATATTTTATAACCAATTAAAAAATTTTAATTTCTTTTATTAAGCTATGTCTTTTTTTTTTTTTTTTAAATTCACTACTGATTTGGCTGCTATTACTTTATTAACTAGTATATCAGATATCACTTTTTGATTTTTTCAAAGAAGGCTTTTTCACTAAATAGTTGAATAAATTTATTTCAAAATGGGAGAAAAAAAAAAAAAACAAGTAAATCTATTTTCAACAGATATACATCAAGGAAATATAAAACTAGGATGTTATTGCAAGATATTCAGAGCAGCAAAAGAAGTAAAGGTAAATAAAGTAATTCATTTTAACTTAATTAAAATATCAAAATATTCAATTTAATTTTAAAAAAATTTATATAACCAATATAAATAATACTTTTTTACATTAAAAAAAGTTAAAATTTTTAATTTATTTTTCAGAAATTATACATAAAATATTAAATCTCTATATAAATTATTCAAGTTTATATGTATATATATATATGGTTTAGTGTATACGTATTCCGTTTTAGATTATCATAATAGATAGATATCTACATTAATATTTACATTGTAAGATTTGTAATGCAAAACAAATTTGTATTTATTAACTCATAATTGCTGGAATTTAAAATTATTTATTATTTATGGATCACGGGTAAATAATCGATGCAATACCATTAATATGTATTATTATAAATAATTCTACGTTTCGAAAAATCCCAGTTGTTTAGTTGTTACTAATTGTTCCATTTAATCAAAAACACCAAAATTATACGAATAGATTATTATATTTCAGTATATTTTAATCATTTATATAATTAAAAGTTTACTTACATTAGACTATCGTTATTTTATATTTACATTACAAAGCTGTAAAAATCCGATTTAAAATTGGCGCCTTCAAAATCAACAAAATTTTAAAAATAAAAGAAAATTAGATTAAAAATTTGCATAATGATTATCAATATATTTATAAATTTATTTTTAACACATTTTAAAAAAACAATAAATTTTATAAAATTATTCACTTTTAATTAAACTGAAACAGATATTTAGAAGAATTATAGAACTAAAAATAATATTCCAATAACTAAAAAAATCAAAACATTTTCATTGCGCATGCCCGTGAGGCAGCCATTTTGATACAGATATATGCTAAGCATCTTACCTCGCTTCAAAAGCATCGATCAAGCGAAAATCAAATATGTTTTCTTCCGGCTCCCAAGTATTATGCCTACATAAATTTAAAAAAAAATTAATTAAATCTCAATGCTTAAAAAACACAAAAATATTGATTGAAGTAATCCTTGTTTGTAAACGCTAATAATAAATTTCCACACGAGAATACGTACTTTTGACTCCAACCTTTCCATTTTATTAGATACTCCACCCGACCCTACAACAAAAAAAAAAATTTAATTAATTAATAATCTATCAATTAAGAAGATAAAAAAAAATTATTAATTAATTAAATGACATCGAAAGAACGATGATCGTTACAGAACGAACGATGGATTATTTTTGTTTACCTTCCGTATCCGTTTCTTCTGAATACACTCAGCGGTGAAAACACCGTCGCTGTCACCCAAATTTGACAGTTCCATTTCAGAGGAATCTTCAGAATCCAGTCTTACTGAAAATGCAAGATTAACGTGTTAATATTCCATGTGACGTCACTTATGAATATTACAAAGCACGTCACGATTAAAAAAAAAAAAAATTTTTTTAATACTACGGCGACGCACTCAACCACGTACTTACAACTCGGCAGCAAAACGAGAACTGATTCGTTTCTTTACTCGAATGAGATGAGTGGAGGAGAAAAGATCCAGTTTTATGGTTGCCATCGCTTGTTAAAAGTATCGCGCCAATATTATCATTTGGCGATGGTTTCATGTATAGTTTTGTTCGATTTTTTGTATCTTGAACATATTTTAAAAATGAACATTATTCGTTCTAAAACGAACATTCTTTTCTATTTAAAATATTTTTTAACATATTAAATAAATTTATAAATCAACAAAAACGAATTTGAACTACGAAGATCTAATAACAGCGAAAAAGAAAATTAAAATTCTTTGAAAATAAAAAATTATTTAAAATTATCGTTTTCTCGAATTTTTTTTTTTTCTAACAGAAATTTTACCTAAATTTAGAAAAAAAAAGTATTGGCCTCAAAGAATTTCAAACTTTTAAACAATTTCTTGCGCTTTAAAAACAATAAGATTTAAAAATAATTTTAAAAATTTAATTATAAACCAAAAAATAAAGAAAAATTATTATTATTTTCGTTATTTTCTAATTCTGATCAAATATCAATAAGGAAAAGTTAATAGTATGAAATGATTACTCACTTTTAAAGTATTTCTATGTAATTAGAAGTGAATAAGTATTTTTTTCAAAGGAAAAAGAACGCCTTTTTTTTTTTTTCGAGACAGGAGTTATGCAGAAAATGGAACGAGTTAAAAAAATTCTTAATTTTCGAATGATTTAATGTATGATGAGTAAATAAAGATTTCAAAAATAATTAATATATTATTGTTACTATATTTTGCTACAGCAGAATGGTTAACGAAATTAAACTAATATTCTAATATTTTTATTAACTAGATATTCTTTTTTAATGTTTTGTTCTTTCATGTATGCAATTTTATTAATTACTACATAAATGTAATAAGTTATTTGTTTAAAATTACTTTATTAAATAAAGTAATTATAAGCAAATGAAAAAATATATAGCAAAAGGGTATTTTTGTGAAATCCATTATGTCTGGAACATTTGTTATTTACGAAAACCTTTATGTTTAACCATTATTATTACCCGTTTCTTTTAGTTATGTTAGTAATAGTAGTTTTTAATTAAAAAATAAAATTACCTAAAGAAAGATGGTTTTTTTTTTTGTTGTTAATGATAGGATTAAGCATTTCTGATAACACATAGGGGGAAATAATCACGAAACTTAAGTAACAAATTTAAGGGAGTTAATCATGTATTATTTTGCGAAAATAGATAATCAGATTCGCAATAAAATCAGGTGTTTTTAAAAAATTATGTGTACATCAAAAAATTTAAATTCTTTTTTTCATTCTCGGGCAATTAGTTATTAAAGAAACATCCATAATAATATATATCGTTTAATCAAAAAAAAAAGATAATTAATGAACAAGATGCGACGTGTAGTATAAAACCAAAGTAAAGATATACCGATTATAAAGGAAGAGAAAAGTTGCAAATAAATTCTCTCAGAAAATGGCTCTACATATATTAATTTCGTAAGAAAACTGAAATCTGCTCGGCAAATTTCGTGTGAACATTCGAGAACGGATGAATAAACTCAGGAATATGTCAATGTTTAATAATGCACGTGATACATGCAGCAATGGATTGGAATATTACAAGAATGGCCAAACTCAAATAGCCACATAAATATAGCAATGTTGAATAGATCAAGAATTTTATGAAGAATGAATTGTTTAAAAATATCTAAAAGAATATACGAAAGTAAGATAAATGTCGTCGCAAATGAAGAATGTAGTATTCCCAATTCTACAAGAAACATTATCACATTTAATAACTAAAAGAATATATCAAAGTTTGAAAATTCTAGGCATAAAGGAAGAATGAAGTGTTCCAAATACAATAAGAAGCACTATACAGCTCCATAAGCATGGGAAAATGTCAAACGTGATAAATGTGAAACTTCAAAGAAGAAGGAATTGATAAACTCACTACGAGTACTTATAGCCATTGGAAAATACAAATGTTTAAAATCCCAACCCAAAACATGAAAAGTGATTTAAAACCATACTAAAAAAAAAGCAAAAGCCAAATTCTCCTGAAAATTCCTGAGGATTAACGTTATTCATGAATCATTTCAAGAGTTAAGGGGCAAAAATATGAAATGAAGATTTATTTGTTTGACCCTCATTTTCGGATAACGTCACAGACCCTTAAACAGGCAATATCATGTTCACACATGATAATGTGATAAAAAAATTCCCAATGCTTTATTATTCAACTAAATATAAAAAAAAAAATCTAATATTAAACTAATTAAAAGACAGATTTAATTAAATTATTAAAGCTTAAGTCAATATTTAATATCTTAAATCAAATTTTTCTATAATTATATTAGAAACTTCATTATTAAATGATTTGTCTGCTTTGCTGAATTTCAACATTTATTTACAAATTTTGTTACAATATCTACCAATTTTGCAATCAATTTTTTTTTTTAATAGAAACCTGAGTGTTTAAAATCCCAACCCAAAACATGAAAAATGATTCAAAGCCATACTACAAAACACTTGCAACAAAAGCCAAATTCTCCAGAAAATTCCTTAAGACTAACGTTATTCATAAAGCATTTCAAGAGTTAAGGAGTCCAAAGTACCCTTTTCCATAAAAATTTGAAATGGAGTTTTATTTGCTTGCCCCTCATTTTCGGATAACGTCACGGAACTCTAACCACGACAACATCATGTTCACACATGATAATACATATTAATTTCATTAATTAAATTATTCTGATTTCTAATATTTGAGTGTTTATTTCTACATATCGAACATCAAGAGCTGGAATATGTTCTGGGATTGCCTTTTTCAGCAAAATCTAATTTTTTTTTTTTAAAACCCATAAATTTATGAGTGTTTTTGAGAACGGAATTTTTGTTTCTTTGATTACTTTCTTTTTTCAATTCCTTCTATTAGCTCACACTCTTCCTATATATATCTTGTTCAAATTTTCAATCGTTCATAAAATATTTTATTCATCCACTCAAGTTCAAATACATTTTTTTAAACTTGTAGTGGATGACACTGGATGTTAATATAGTTTTTTCAAATATTAATTCAGTAATTAAATTTAATTCATTAATTTTAATTTTTTTTTTTTAGATTTAAGTTGCATATATCTACCAATAGATTTTACCAGATAAACATAAAAAAATGAATGATAATTATTTATGAAGGACTTTCTGAAATAGAGTGAAAAAAAGTAAGAATTGACTTTAAAAAAATTTTTTTTTTTTATATTACTTGTTTCTGTCTTTGACCATTTACAAAAGTTTCTTATTTGTAAATTTAAAAAAAAAAAAAAATTATTTTTACAGGTTGTTCTTATTGGTTTATATAATTTTTTTTTCATTAATTAAATAATGTAAAATTGTTCTAAAAGATCGTCTGGTGAAAGCAAAGAACATTCGATTTCAAAAAAAAAAGAAAACGTGATTTCTTCAAGAAAAAAATCGTTTGGAATTCTAGTTTTTGGTTTTTTTTTTTTCTTTTTAAGATTACTGTGAAGCATTTTGTTCTTACATTCAATTCTAAATTTTATTGGAAAAATTGCATGTCGGAATAGCCGATTATTATCATTATTATTATCTACAATTTTGTCAATAATAGTTTTTGTATAAATCATGATTTATTATCAGATGTACATGCTTAAGATTTTTGATATTTTTTGATAATTTTTCTATTTATGATATGATATATATCTGTCTATGATATGGTAATTTTCTATCTGTGATATGGTATATATCTATCTATGATATGAAAATTTTCTTTCTATGATAATTCTCCACATTTTTGTTGAAAGCGAAAAAAAAAAAAAGCAGCATCTGGTCAGTCCAGCCATAATAAAAATTCAGTTAATGAGACAGTCTTATTATCATTTTTTATGAGCAATTTTAATTAAGCTGATTTTAATTATATATATATATATATATATATATATATATATATATATATATATTAAGAGAAACTTTATTTCGAGTTGAAGCAGAGTTGGGAGAAAAGGAAAGGAATCGATTATTTTTGAAAAACTCATCAGAGACCGTTTAAAAATCCGACTCTTTTATTAAAACAATTTTCATTTTATTTTGAAAATTCTTAGAATTAATATTAAAATTAAATATTAAGGAGACAATTCAATTATAACAATCAATAATACAGCACAACAACAATGGAGATACTACTTTAACAGCCAACGAAGTCAGAGTTGAGAGATATTTTTTCAGTGTAGAAGTTTGTAAAAAATTGAGATTAACAATGAAAGAAAATCTTATAGAAGCTATTCTATTTTTAAGAACAAAATAAGATTTAATTAATTACAAATATAGCATCTTTGTGATTAAAATGCGCAATTTTCTATTGCCTGTCGTTTATGCTATAATTGTCAAAATCCATTAATAAGGATCGTAATTCATATAAATTTGGCAAACAGTCAGGAGTCGACAGTCTGCATAAAATTTCAACTCAAAAGTCGTTAATCGAAAATTTTTTTGCCCATATCCTTACCCTGATTTGAAGGGGACTCAGTACCATCTAAATATGCAATATTAAAATCGCACATACTGGTGTATTTTTCTCAGAAAGTATTAAATACTATCTTGAAATACTGTGTACATTTTTAAAATGTTTTCTTATCTAGTTTGTGATTAAATTTGAGAATTTTGTCCCCTTGAATAGTATTTAAATATTGTATTTATGTATCCAAAACCTTTGGAGCCCCAAAACCTTGATTTTTCAAGTTCTTCACCTAATGAAAAATAAATGTCAATAAACTACTTAGTTAATTAACATCATATTGAAACATATTTTATTTACTATTAAGTAAAAAAAATATATATATATATATATGCTTTCTGTCTAGTAGGTTTAAGTATTTATTTATTTTATTTTATTTACTTTCTTTCTTTTTTTTTTTATTTATTTATTTATTTATTATTATTATTATTTTTATTGATTATTTATTTTTTTTTTTTTTAGAAAAGTTACATTAAAATTCAAATGGACACATTTTAAAAAAAAAAACAGTATTTAAAGAAAATGCAGATGTCGATTTGAAATACTTCTAACTTATACGAAGAAACATTTTAATGCAGTTCTTCTTAGAGTAGATGGATAAATGATACCTTAAAATAAAGATAATAAATCTATACAAAGGGTCTCCAAAATTCAAGCAATTCCTGCTTGAATTTTGGGACACATTAGATCTCACCTCAGGTTTAAATAGTTCAAGATTTACAACTTGTTTAGTGTGTGCCAAAATTCACGCAATATTACCTGAAGTTTGGGACACCATTTTTTATAACATATAATAAATGTAGGCGTGGTTTGTCCTTGCGTGCCGTTATAATCCGCAACCCACTCCTCAGACCCCTGGGGAGTGGGGGTTATATGGTATGGTAGCCCTCAGTATCCCCATTCATAAGGTTCCGGTTGTGTTCTGAAATATAGTTCCACGCACGGACAAATCAAATTTACATTTAGAGTGATTTTTGTGACAATATTTAAATTTATTTTTTGTTGAATTAAATAATTTATAATAATTATTATAACGAGACATACTGACGAAAGAATCTTACAAATTGGTGGAGGCATTCACTCAATTGATTTATATAATGCCCAATGTGAATCTGGCCCGATTGATTTTATATAATGCTGCCAACTGTTGAGATGTATCACTAGATAAAGTTTATCCGAATATTGTTAAAAATTACACAAATTTGTTATTCGAAATTGACATTGGTTGATGTAAATGAAAGTGTTAATTTTCCTACCGAATTTTTAAATTGCTAGGATTGAAAAAATTGAAATAAAGTGCCAAGAATTGATGAAAGTGCCAGAAATGTCTTTAAATAGGATCATCACATTCAAAATAGGATCACTATCTATTGTTTTGAAAAATTTAGATTCACTAAGATTATCAAATGGAACAAAAATGACCGTGAAACAGTTAAACAATATAATTGAAGCGAAAATAATGTCATGAAAAGTTGAAGGCAACATTCTGACGGATACAACTCCTATAAACCGAACTGCCGTTTTATTTCAAAAGACTGCATTTTCAGCAAGATTAGCATTTAGTGTGTCTATAAATAAGGCACGAGGACAACCGACAGCAAACAAGAACAACCGTTAAGGTATTTGTGATATTAATTTTAAAAAACCATGATTTTCTCGCGGTCAGTTAGCGAGCTCTAGATTGAAAAAACCCAAAAATATCTCCTCACCCAATAAGATGACGTAGTTCATAAGCAAGTATCGTAAAAGAAGGGGTTAATTAAGTATGACTTCAAGTGAAAACAAAATTCAATAATAAACAAGTTTTTTTTCACTCAAATTAAATACAATTGTATGATGGATAGAAGAATTTAGTTCATATTTATAATTTTTGTATTTAAAGATTCATTTTTTTAATTCACATCTGAAAGCAAGTGGTTGGTTTTGTCCGAGCTATATGAGAGTAACTCTGGCTAGTGAAGAAATAAATGACACTAAAATCTCAAATATAAAATTCTTTTTCTTTTTTTTTTTTTTTTTTCCATTTTTGTGCGTTGAGTCTTCTTAAAAATCTAATTATTGTAATCACTTTTTAAATTGGCATGTTTGCAATTACATCAGTGACGAATTAGTAATTTTGCCATATTATAAAGGGTCAATATAGTTTTAACGACAGTACCAAACATAAACCTATATAGATGGAAATTTATACGATTAAACATATTGAATGTACTGAATCTCATTCTAAAGTGTTGGCAATATAAATATCCGACAAAGTATTTTGTCATTCTAGCAACAACAAAATTAAATTCATACATTGACCATTGATTTAATTAAAAAGTCTTTACTGTTAAAAGTATCTGATATCACATTGCTACAGTGATTCGGACCTCTTTTTTAAAAGATCACTACGAATTATACACAAACGTATATGTTTTGAAAATTTATGTGTCCCATGCTGAACTGAAAGGAAAAACTAGCAGCTAATCAAAAATGCGAGCACCGCTGCGTTGCATCCCATCAACCAAGGTAAAAGAAAACCGAATCCCTCTGGAGAAAACTCGAAAGAGAATGGCTCGATTGTTGCCGAATTAAAAAATGACGAACCATCGAATGTCGGATTAAAGAGCTCGTACTGTAATAATTAATTTACTTACTTGATACTACTTTAGAGTCCTTCTCAAAATAAAATTTGAAGTCTTCATCGATGATAATTTTATTGTAAATGAGTTTCTTTTAAATTTTGATTGTTTTCATTAAATTTTAATTCTGTTTGAAATATTTTTTTTAACTTTTTTTTTTTAATTAAACTTACCACTAGCTCTAAATTGTGCTTAAGCGATACCCAAACGTTGGCTACTGATAACTTGATAGCTTTGTTTTTGGTTATTTATCTATTTATTATTATTTACATTTGGAATTATTGTTCCAGTTCAAATATCCCAGGTGCTTTCTGTTTACCATTGCATTTACCTTTCTGTCTACATACCTCTGGCAACAGGCTCCTGATTGTACCAATAATCTTTTGACTTAGAAATAAAAAAAGAAAAAAATATTCAAATTCTCTGTTTTCTTTAAATTTTTTACTTTAATTAAAAGTTTAAAAAAAAAAAAAATTCGTCCTTAAATTTTTTTTAATTCGTTTAGCGAAAAATTATCTTTTTAAAAAAATATTTTGATCTTATTAAACATTATGCTAATACATTTTTTAATCCTTATTTAAAATTAAAAATGTGGAGGTATTTGTGACTTTTTTTTTACCTCATAAGAACTCCATAATTGGTACGTCCGTTGCAGCAAGTTGAATTTTATAATTTTTTTGTGGTTCTTTTCATTATTTTGCTTTAACTAATGCTATGCATTTTATTAAATCAAGTTACTTACATAATTATTATCCCCCTTTAGCTTTGAAAATATTTATTACCTCTTCATTTCCATCTTTAATAATTTTGATATTCTATAGAATTTATTTTAAATGATCAATAATCAAATACCAATACGTTTTATTACTTTGAATTAGTTTCAGATTATTAATACTACTGCAATTAATCCATTTTGTTTTTGTTGCTATTATAAATTTGTGGAACTTTTATTCTGTTTGAGGTGCTCCATGAACAAAATTCCGATGGTTGTTACAAGAAGGTCTTTGGGAGAATTTTTAAGGTAACGACGACACATTTATTTTGGTTGCATGGGAGAAAACACACCTGACTCTCGATTAGAGATGTTTATCTATATGCTATCCCAATAGCCATCGAGTCTCTTCCTTTCTGCCAGCAGTGACTGCAACGGACGCCATAAGTGGATCTTCGAATCTCATTCTTCCTGCATGTTAACAGTGTTGTTATCTTAATACCCGAGTTTGGCAAACAATTCTATTGAACGATAAAAATAAATAACAGCAAATATTTGAATATTTAATTTTTGTTGTAAAAAATTAATCACACGTTTAATCTTATTGTTTATAAGTGAAAAAATAGCCTGTTTTTAAATATAGTTTTTTGTTTGGATACATCACCAAAGAGTTATCTGTAGAATTTTAAAAAATAATTCGCTTTTATTCATAATTTGATATAAAGCTAAATAAACATTAAAAAAACCCTGCAATTAAATACATTTTTGTAAAACAAATGAGCTTTATTTCATTTTTACTATTTTCAAAATGTGACTGGAGAATTTTTTTAAATATCTTTTTTATTCACAATTAAATGACAATTAATTGATTATTAAATGACAAAAAAATAATTAAAGAAAACTTTAAATTTCATCACATTACAGGATTACGGCTAAATATAAAAAAAAAATATGAATATCAAGAATTGTAATGAATAACACAATTTTAGATGAATATTTATGTGAAGCAGCTGTTCTTTTTAAGAATAATTATTACCTAAAAAATATTTTCAGAAAGAATTTATAAATCATTATTTTTAGCTCATTCTAGTTTTCATTCCTTTATTTATTTATTTTTACATTCTTATTTTAATTACTAAGAAGAAACTCAGATTTTAAAAAAATCTTAATCAATAGAAAATTAATTTTAATATTACATAGTAGTTTTTTTAAGCTTAATTTATGTGATTTTTAGAAATATCTATTAATAACATTTTAAATTAGAACTTGGATTTTTTTAGACAATATTTGTCAAAACTTGATTCTTGTAGAAATATACAAAAAAAATAAATAAACAATAACTATCTAAAAACAAACTTGAAATATAAAAGTTTCATAATTTCACATTCATGAAACTTTTATCACATGAATACTGCCAATTTTCGAAAGAGAAATTTTGGCAAACATATATGATGCCAAAATCAGAAAGATAATATTAAAAAAAAAAAAAAAAAGTTATAAATATAATTTAAGAAAATTGTGTTTGTCCAAGAATTTTCAGTTACTGATTTCTGAGTAAGAGTAAAAATGCTATGATTTCATAAATACACATCGCAATTACTTCTTACAGCTAATGCAAGAAAGAGACTATATGACTGGTCAATAATAAAAATTACGAAGTTTCATCCTAAACAATCTTTTTTCAATGCAAAGATCTTTTAAAACATTGAATTTTTACCAATTTGGGTCTAATTTAAATTAAACTTCGCGTTCTTAAAAATGTTTCTTCAGGTTATATTTTATTAATTTATCGTTTTTTGAAGTTGATTAATTTATATCCGGAAGAAATATTTCTTTCTGCTCTTTTTTAATTGCTCATTGCTAATTGAAAACAATTACACTAAAAAAAAAAAAATTAAATATGATGTTCATTCATATTATGATAATATCTATAATATGAATAACATAATTTTTTTAATTACTTATCATTTTTGTTAAAATTTGTTCACCAACTGCGTGGAAAATTGGCAAGCGGCCAAGTCGGAGAGATTTTAATTGCAATAAAAATAATTTTAATTTTTATACGATATTAAAGAAAAATGACGAAAAAATGTCACGCTTACTGTCACATTTTTTTCTGTTAAAACAAGTTTGCAAAGAGAATATTTGTCTACACCATCAAACTAACTAACTAATTAACTTCCACCAAACTAACTAACCGGCCCTACAGTCTATGATGGGCCAAGGCAGTCCGCCTACTGGGAGAATTCGAAGCATTAGATGTTTTCATTTTACAGAGTAGGATTGTCAGCCCTAAGCCCAACGCTCTACAGTCATATTAGACCTTTACCTACGTTTTAAAGTGAATTCCGAACCATTACAGACATGGCGCAGCGCCGACATTCCCCTAACAAGTAGTTATTATTATTATTATATAATACTTTATATTTTATATATTATATGTTATTATTTATAAATATCGATTCATTTATTTACGCCTTTTAAACCGGATGTTAAACATTGTTGGATCCGTGGTTGAACTATAACTAACTGCTAGCCGATACAAGTTATTTTTAGTAATAACTGGGCCAAAAGTATAAGTCGTTCCAACACATAAATTGTTTTCAACCTTGATATTTTCTTTTTGAAAATTAATAATATTAATAATAGTAAATAAAAATAATATAAAAATATTATTATTATTATTTAACTAATGTATTTAACTTCATAAAGGAGTCTTATTTCGTTTATTTATATTATTGATTGGTAGTAAATTAGATGAGATAATTAAAAAAACCATCATTTTCTAATAGAATACGTTTTTAAATGTGGAATTAAAAAAAAAAAGATAATTTTTTAAATTTTAAAATCACATTTTTGAGCGACAAAATTTTAAGTAAACTTTATAAAAAGACATTTTAACAAATACCTAGTATTTCATTTGAACATTAAACAAAAAGACAAAATGTAATTTTTTAAAAATCGCCTTAATTCATTCCTGAAATTTAAAAAATTAATTTTTATATCGCATTACACAGATTCTAATAAATTGATCTTTCTATTCATGCGCCTATTCCACACACATATACATTCCCTTTATCGCAAATATTATCTCCCTTTATTTCTTATCTATCCGTATATAGATAACACTCGCAGATAACTTATCAGAAAAAAAAAAAAATTTTATCGTATAACAGCACCTCAGTATATTCTTACAAATATCTTGGAAACGGCATGATTTATCATATCTGTAACAATAACAATGGCAATATCTATAACAGGAAGTCGGTAGTCTTGTGTATAAATTGAGCTGTTGTTGTTGATAATGAAATAGTAGTTGATGGTTTGATAATGAAACACAATAATTAAATTCATGATAATGGATCACTCATGATATGGGGAAGTAGATGATTTCCAAGAAGCACAGCTTCGTTATATGAAGATTAAATGACATTTAAGTGTAAGATAATGTGACACAAATACAGTGGGAAAAATTATTAGATACATTCATATTTTACTTTCATGAGAAGGATATATATCTACAGGCGAGATATAAAATTATATATATATATATATATATATATATATATATATATATATATATATATATATAAATATATATGTATATATATATATATATATATATATGGATGTTCCATGGATGTTTGTAGTGGCTCGGTATCCACTTTAAACAGTGGGCCCTGGCCTAATATGGTTGTAGAGCGTTGGGCGTAGTGCTGACAACCCTACCCCGTAAAAAAGAAAACATCGCCTGTCTTGAAGGCTACTCGATCTGCCAGTGGGTAGACGGCCTTGGCCCACCATGGGGCTGTGGGCGTCACTGATGATATATATATATATATATATATATCACATAAGGGGCCTAAAGGCCTAGCGGCTGGCGCACTGGTACTCGGTACCACAGATTTCGGGTTCGAGTCCCGGTGGTGCCATGGATGTTTGTTAGTGGTTCGAAATTCACTTCAAGCCATAAGTTCCGGTCTAATATATATGATCGTAGAGCGTTGTGGGGGTAGTGTTACTAGCGTCCGTAACATATCTTCTATCTACACCCCCTGGGTAGTGCTAAATGAGTAACAGAAGTGCAGCCCTTGCTTATGGCATAAAGATTAACTGTGTCTGTATTGCCAGCTGCATTAGAACAACATATATATCGCGTAATTGCTCAGATAACTTTCTATCCTTTCTGAAAATATGTTATCTAATTGACTATTTTTTTAATATATTTTTTTTTTTAGAAAAATAATAATAAATGAATTGTTACTTGATTATTTTTTTGTAAGATCAAAAGTGTGCTTGCATTGTTTTAGTGTGAATTTAACCTCTCGACGCACTTGACTACATATGTGAATATTTAGCTTTTATAATTATAATTACTATCATAGCGCTCTAAACCTGGTGCTCGGTGCCACAGGTTTAGAGTTCGAGTCCCGGCGGTGCTATGGATGTTTGTAGTGGTTCCGAATCTATTTTACACTGTAGGTCCTGGTGTAATATGACTGTAGAGCAGTGAGCGTTGGGCGCTGTCAACTTTATCCAGTAAAATGATAGCATGCCAATATTCAGACGTCCATGGCCCACCGTAGGGCTGTTGAACCAATGAAGAGTAATTGCTATCATTAATAAAATGAACAAAAATTTGACACTGAATTACACACTACATGATCTCTCAAAATGAAAAATACAAATCTTGTGAATTGGCTACTTTAATAACGGTATGTTGTTGTTGTATCTAATCCCCTCAGTGTGCCTGCAACGCAGGACGGACATCCCATGAGTAGTCTACTCATGGATGGAGGGAAGCTTTTGTTGTGATAGAGCATCCGTAAGTAGAAGTCCGTCTTGACTCTGAGTCGCTGAAAAGGAGGGCAAGCGAGACGACTTTTTAGGAGAATTAACGGCATTTGTGTATCGTATGGAGAAAACTCGGAAAACTTTCACCAGGTAATCTGCCTCACGAGGTAAGATGCTGAACATCACAAATACCATTGCGTTTCCTCATTTTTTGAAACAATGTCTGCAACAATTCCACCAGCGAATGGAAGGACTAATGCTCATCAGCGGCGCACGTTGCCACTGAGCCACGAGTCGGGATGACAACAGTATTTACGGTATAGAGTAAAGAATATGAAAATAGCATAAAGGCTGTGAGTGGTAAAAGATTATTTGAACAAATTGTTAATATTTCATAATAATGACAGATACAACAAATATACTCAGTTTTAATAATGAATGCCTAGAATAGTAATGAATAATTTATGGCTGAAACGTATGAAATCATTTCACATATAAATGAGCGTTAATGCTCAGCGGCCACATATGCGGTCATTAGAGAGTTTTTGCATACCGTATTTTGGACGTCCGTTAGCTTTTTCCCCAGCGCTCATGCTCATAGGAAACATTATTACAGATACGCATGCGCAATTTCCTATGCGGTGCCATGGATGTTTGTAGTGGTTCGAATCCGCTTTAAACTGTAGGTCCCGGTCTAATAGGATCGTAGAGCGTTGAGGGGGGCATTGTTACTCCGCGTCCGTGGCTTATCTTCAAGTTCCTGGGTAATGCAAAGTGAGTACGTCTCTGCAGCACTTGCCTTACAGCATCCAAAGACCAAGCTGTCTGTGTTTGCCAGCTCCATTAGAAAGAAAAAAAAAAGAACAGGGACGAACAGACCTCTGGTGTTGATTGTCCACAAATACTCATTGCAACTAACCGCAAACTGCACGAAAGCAAAACCTAAGTTTTCTTATATTATATTATATTATATATAGAGAATACAGTATGTCAATATGATCTGTACTTATCGTTATCGAGGCAGGTTTTGTTTGTCGTTCTACGATCATTTTTTGCACACTTTAGGTTGATTAGACCGGGACTTACAGTTTAACGTGGATTCCGAACCACTCACAAACATCCATGTCCCCGTCAGGATTCGAATCAGAAGCCTGAATCAGAGTCTGGTGCCCTAATATCTCTCTCAATGCCCTTGATATCAAAAGTTCAACTCAGCAGTTGGAATTTTTTTTTTTTTTTTGACTGATTCATCACCCCTAATCATGAATTAATAATTTTTTGACTGATTCATCACCCCTAATAATTAATTAATAATTTTTTTGACTGATTCATCACCTCTAATCATGAATTAATATTTTTTTGACTGATTAATCACCCCCTAATCATGCTACCACCGGGTCTTAGTCAGTATATGCCAAGTTTAGAAGTTCGTACAATAAGCTGATACAGCAGTTAACGAAACAGGTCTTCACAGAAATTTCAATACAGGTCTTCTTTCACTTTTTTTTTTTTCTAGACACTGATTTCCTTCCTGAATAATATATTTAAATGCGTGAAATAAAAATTAAAGTAATTTAATTTCATTAAAATAATAAAATTAAAATGAATTAATTGTTATACATTAGATCCCTCCTAATCACGTGAAATAATAATGCATTATATAGTATAGAAAATTTGAATTTCATTATGAAAAAAAATTCCCAATGCGAATATTGACTTTGAATGCAATTGTAACACAACAGAAGACATTTTATTGAAATTACAAATACACATACGTTGATGCTGACTTATACATGTTGAGACATGTAAAATGATAGAATGCAGTGATATAATCTATCATATTGACTAATTTCACAATCTTTACTTTTGCGTTTTATATAACAAAACATTTTAAAGTAATCCTATTATGATATTAGACGGGTCCGGATTTTCTACATCTTATCTAGTATCAACTAAACAAAGCATCTTGAATCAAAGAAACAAAAACATTCCAATAAAAAATGTCATACAAAAGTTTTATGAAATTCCAAAATTCATCTCTTATAAATATTTCAGAACTGATCATAAATTCGTTTTAAACATCAAATGAAAATAATAAAAAAAATAAAATTTACTTGGCAACTTTTTAAAATACTGCTCCTATTTATTCACTATTTGTAATTTTTCAAAAACAACATTTTTTTTTTCTTCTAATGCAGCTGGCAAACACTTAGACAGCTTGGTCTTGATGTCTTAAGGCAAGCGCTGCACGGACGTTACTCATTTTGCATTACCCAGGGGGCGCGTGTAACTTGAAGGTAAGCCACAGACGCGGAGTAACAATGCCCGCAACGCTCTCCGATCCTATTAGACCGAACGTACTTTTAAAGTGGATTCCGAACCACTACAAACATCCATGGCACCGCCGGGACTCGAAGCCGAAACCTGTGGTACCGAGCGCCAGAGCGCTAGCCATTCGGCCATTCAGGCCCTCAAAAACAATATGAACTCGAAAAAAAAAAAAATAAATAAATAAAAAATGCTGGTGAATGTTATATATACATATATGTATATATATATCGTTTGAACAATGAACAACATTTTTCAATTTCAGCAAAAAAATATTGTTCTTGAAACCGAAAAGCAATAAAATTGATCATAAAAGAATTTCAATTATACAAATTCCACGTCAATAAAGATGCACGTCCGTAACTGTAGCTGCTATTAAGAATGGCAAAAAAAAAAAAAAAAAAATTAAGAGAGTTTTTCTTAAAATAGAGCTCATTTCGTGATTACTTTATGATGGCAGTGTGAGCAATATGAGTGCTAAAATGTTTTATTATAGAGATTAGATATGTATGAAAAGAATATATACAAATTTTTAAATTCATAATGCTCTACAGCACTTTGAAATGAATATGAGGCCTGAATGGCCGAGTGGCTAGCGCTCTGGCGCTCGGTACCACAGGGTTTCGATTCGAGTCCCGGCGGTGCCATGGTTGTTTGTAGTGGTTCGAATCCACTTTAAAAAGTACGTTCCGGTCTAATAGGATCGGAGAGCGTTGCGGGGGCATTGTTACTCCGCGTCCGTAGCTTATCTTCAAGTTACACGCACTTCCTGGGTAATGCAAAGTGAGTAACGTATGTGCAGCACTTGCCTTAAGGCATCCAAGACGTCCATGCCTGTGTTTGCCAGCTGCATTAGAAAGAAAAAAAACTTTGAAATGAATATAGGGTTATTGTAATTTCAAAAAGAGTTCATGAAAATTTATAACAAAAAACTTCTACAAACTAAAATTGAATAAGTCTATGGGAGAACCTGTGCCGCTTTAAAAAAAAGATCTCGCGGATATTAACAGTTGTTTTTACAGCACAGGGGATATGTCACAATACAGGTAATATGTTTATTTGGGACATTATTCAATAATATAAGGTGAAGGTAAAAAATTTGTCACTCCCTTTCAGATGAGATACTTCCGTTTCAAGTAGGGGAAGAAATCAAATTGCATGTTCTTCATAACTTTATCCTTTCTGAGTAATGCTGAATCCTATAAGCAGAAAAGCCAACTATTACAGATTCTCGGTGAATACTACTGAAAATATCAAACATTGTTATTACGTTATTAATTATAACAAAATGCATTGCATTTTCTACTTTTCGTGTAAACTAGCATTATTTTTCTGAAATAAAAAGAAAATTTGTAATTGCTTAAAGCGAAAAAAAAAAAAAAAAAGTAATAAACAAAAAAATAATTTCATTTAAGTGTATTATTATTTATTTATTATTTCGATGTCTGAAGTGAATCCAAAATTTTTCTTATTTCTAGTGGTTGGCATTTCTGGGTATGTGAATTCAACATTATCTAGAAGGGCAAAGGGGGATACTGCACCACACCCACTTTGGTTTCTCCCCAACTTGAACGAATAGTCCTGCGGATGTCATCTGGAAGGGAAATTGTCTTTTACCTTCTCCTTTATCTTTTTCCGCCCACTTTTACCCCAAGGATGGGCAAACTCTGGCCCGCCGGAAGGTTCTATCCTGTCTGCGGATAGAATTTTTAATTTGCCGATCCGAGGCAATTTAAAAGAAATATATATTTATATATTATATATCCATGTCCTTTTCTACTTGATTAAAAATATTTTTTTTTTTTTTTTCTTCCTTTTTCAAAGGGCTGATGATCTTTTACTTTCTCTATTTTTGTTCGACAAAAACATAAATCGACGGAAGTAGCAAAGGTATACAGACAGCTTTCAATCGGTACAGTGTTAAATGCGAAAGTTCTTTTGTTAGTTATAGCTATATTTTGGCGTCAACAAGCGTTATCTCTTTCTCAGGGAGCAGAGATATGGGAACTAAATAGGTGAAGTAGACTTCCCATGTGGCAGACTGCGCATTTTAAGCTCCAGCCAGTAGCTTTCCCTTGCGAGTTCTGATTTTATTGATTGCGTCATTTTCCTGAGATTAAATTTAATACCTTCAGTAAATAAAGAGAAGCTTAAGAATTATGAAGATGGCTTCAAAAACTGTATTTTGAGTTCCAACGCAGATTTCAGTGTCACTGAAACAGAATTGGATATTTTACCATGCCTTTCAACGTAAATAGTGCTGGGTCAGATGCAGCGGTTGAATTAATTAAGTTACAATCTTAACAATCTCAAGCAGTTGTTTCTAAATATGCCAAAGTTAGAGTTTTACAAATCATTATCGAAAGTAAGTTTCCCAAATTGAATATCTCACGCCCAGAAAATCAGTGCTATGTTTGCTTCACCTTATATATGTGAACAAATGTTTTCA